>ONZH01016623.1:0-126910 GCA_900303285.1 Rhinella marina
CACAAATGTTTAAGAGGTCTCACCTCTTGGGCCTCCACAAAATGTTTTAAGAGGTCTCACCTCTTGGGCCTCCACAAAATTTTAAAGGTCTCACCTCTTGGGCCTCCACAAAATGTTTAAGAGGTCTCACCTCTTGGGCCTCCACAAAATGTTTAAGAGGTCTCACCTTCTTGGGCCTCCACAAAATTTTAATCTCCTTTTGGGCCTCCACAAATGTTTAAGAGGTCTCACCTCTTGGGCCTCCACAAAATTTTATCAAGGTCTCACCTCTTGGGCCTCCACAAATTTTATCAAGGTCTCACCTCTTGGGCCTCCACAAAATTTTTTAACAGGTCTCACCTCTTGGGCCTCCACATAATTTTATCAAGGTCTCACCTCTTGGGCCTCTCACAAAATTTTTAAGAGGTCTCACCTCTTGGGCCTCCACAAAATTTTTAAGAGGTCTCACCTCTTGGGCCTCCACAAAATTTTTAAGAGGTCTCACCTCTTGGGCCTCCACAAAATGTTTAAGAGGTCTCACCTCTTGGACCTCCACAAAATTTTATCAAGGTCTCACCTCTTGGGCCTCCACAAAATTTTATCAAGGTCTTCACCTCTTGGGCCTCCACAAAATTTTTAACAGGTCTCACCTCTTGGGCCTCCACAAAATTTTTAACAGGTCTCACCTCTTGGGCCTCCACATAATTTTTATCAAGGTCTCACCTCTTGGGCCTCCACAAAATTTTTAACAGGTCTCACCTCTTGGGCCTCCACAAAATTTTATCAAGGTCTCACCTCTTGGGCCTCCACAAAATTTTTAACAGGTCTCACCTCTTGGGCCTCCACAAAATTTTATCAAGGTCTCACCTCTTGGGCCTCCACAAAATTTTATCAAGGTCTCACCTCTTGGGCCTAAACAAAATTTTTTAACAGGTCTCACCTCTTGGGCCTCCACAAAATTTTCCATGAGCCTCTGGCCAGCCCACGGCCTCTTCCTGCCTTTTGCGGTCCTACGCATCCCTCAACATCCCCACTGCTTTACCTGCTAGACATGACACTGGGCCAGGTCGGGTCACTGACATCTCAAGCGCCAACAATTTGGGCATTTTAAGGCTTCTGCATGTGTTTGAGTTGTTTTTACATTTTAAAGAAGACATGTCTGACCACATCTCACACACACACACACAATGACAATTAGGGGTGGGGTCTATTTGCTTTCCCCTTTGCCTATGCCATCTGTGGTTGTCATAGGCAACGTGATTTTAAGGGGTGCAGAATTTCATCTTCTTTTTTGTCTAGTTTGGCTTGGGGTCCTGGCAATGTAGAGGAAAGAAGGTTTCCTTGTATGGTCTCACTTTACAGAGAGGTTATATTGTCTTTGGAGTGTATTGTTGAGAGGCTTTGATAGTGGCGTAATAGTGCGACTTGGGCGCGTTATATGCACCCAGACATGCTTCCCCTGCTGTCCCAGTTGCATTCCAGCAGTGTTGGCATCCTTTTCTGAGGATTCAGGGTGGACTTGGTGACCTCCAAGTGGTCGAATTGAGATTTCCAAGTGGCGAGCATTGTTTTCCCATAGACTATAATGGGATTCGATAGTCGGTCGAATAGTCGAATTTCGCGGTCTATTCGAATCGAATTTCGAACTTTCGAATATTTCACTACTCGCTCATCTCTAATTCTTACCTTAATCCCCACACTGTGCTAAACTTTCAGGTATACTGACATTAATGTCCTCAGTGCCCTAGACCACCAGGGATTTTAACAGTAACTTCTTCACTGCCATGATCCACCAAGAATATTGACATTAATTCTTACACTGCTCTAGATCATCCAGGATACTGACAATAACTCATTTACTGCCATAGACTACCAGGCATACAAACATTAACCCCCTTCACTGCCCTAGACCACCACAGATATGGACATTGACCCTTTTTCTGCTGTAGAAAATAACCCTATATATCTTTCTGTTTTAGCAAATTATTAGGACCATAGAATTTTAGAAGAAACATTGAGGGTATTGCAGCTCAAAGCTACGAGTGGATGGTGGCTGGCTACAAATAGCTACAACTTGAATACCTTCATGGTAGTATGTTTATCTAACATTGTGGCCTAATATAGCCCTAAGGAAATAGGAATTTCTCTGGCCCGGTGCTTTATCTTAGTAGCATGTTTATGGCAAACAAACTGGTATTATGTGGGAAAATAACAAACTGAGCTGTGTACTGTAGCCATATTTACAGGGGTTGTTCCATGAAAATTTTTTTTACATTTTTATCAAACCAGTACTGGGTCTAAATAGTTTTTTATTTGCATATAGATGAAAATGTTGTATAGTCACTGAGTTGTTCAATAAAATTCATCTGTATAGCACCACCTGCTGGTTGTTCTTTCTCCATGCACCTCGCTATCATTGAGATGGTCGCACATGTTCAGTTCCATCCTTCAACTGACACCAGCCATATCTACTGTTAGAAGCTGTGACAGGCGAGAGCTGCAGGGCAAAGGACATGCCTCCTGAGAAAGGACACTCCCCCTGAGCATAAAGCTTGAAATATATCCAGCAGAAGAATTGGAGCAATGAATGGGGAAACCTCTGGATCCATGTGAGGTACAGGGCTGGTTCTATATTTTCAAGTAGCCACCTTTTGCTTTGATGACTGCTTTGCACACTCTTGGCATTCTCTTGATGAGCTTCAAGAGGTAGTCACCTGAAATGGTTTTAACTTCATAGGTGTGCCCTGTCAGGTTTAATAAGTGGGATTTCTTGCCTTATAAATGGGGTTGGGACCATGAGTTGTGTTGGGCAGAAGTCAGGTGGATACACAGCTGATAGTCCTACTAAATAGACTGTTAGAATTTGTATTATGGCAAGAATAAAACAGCTAATTAAAGAAAAACGAGTGGCCATCATTAGTTTAAGAAATGAAGGTCAGTCAGTCCGAAAAATTGGGAAAACTTTGAAAGTGTCCCCAAGTGCAGTCGCAAAAACCATCAAGTGCTACAAAGAAACTGGCTCACATGAGGACCGCCCCAGGAAAGGAAGACCAAGAGTCACCTCTGCTGCGGAGGATAAGTTCATCTGAGTCACCAGCCTCAGAAATCGCAGGTTAACAGCAGCTCAGATTAGAGACCAGGTCAATGCCACACAGATTTCTAGCAGCAGACACGTCTCTACAACAACTGTTAAGAGGAGAGTGTGTGCAGCAGGCCTTCATGGTAAAATAGCTGCTAGGAAACCACTGCTAAGGACAGGCAACACGCAGAAGAGACTTGTTTGGGCTAAAGAACAGAAGGAATGGACATTAGACCAGTGGAAATCTGTGCTTTGGTCTGATGAGTCCAAATTTGAGATCTTTGGTTCCAACCACCGTGTCTTTGTGCGACGCAGAAAAGGTGAACGGATGGACTCTACATGCCTGGTTCCCACCGTGAAGCATGGAGGAGGAGATGTGATGGTGTGGGGCTGCTTTGCTGGTGACACTGTTGGGGATTTATTCAAAATTGAAGGCATACTGAACCAGCATGGCTACCACAGCATCTTGCAGCGGCATGCTATTCCATCCAGTTTGCGTTTAGTTGGACCATCATTTATTTATCAACAGGACAATGACCCCAAACACACCTCCAGGCTGTGTAAGGGCTATTTGACCAAGAAGGAGAGTGATGGGGTGCTACGCCAGATGACCTGGCCTCCACAGTCACCAGACTGAACTCAATCGAGATGGTTTGAGGTGAGCTGGACCGCAGAGTGAAGGCAAAAGGGCCAACAAGTGCTAAGCATCTCTGGGAACTCTCTCAAGACTGTTGAAATACCATTTAAGGTGACTACCTCTTGAAGCTCATCAAGAGAATGCCAAGAGTGTGCAAAGCAGTAATCAAAGCAAAAGGTGGCTACTTTGAAGAACCTAGAATATAAGACATATTTTCAGTTGTTTCACACTTTTTTGTTAAGTATATAATTCCACATGTGTTAATTCATAGTTTTGATGCCTTCAGTGTTAATCTACAATTTTCATAGTCATGAAAATACAGAAAACTCTTTGAATGAGAAGGTGTGTCCAAACGTTTGGTCTGTACTGTATATATATATATATATATATATATATATATATATGTTTTATATTATTATTATTTTTATTTTATACATTAATCATGGGATATACTCTTTACCTGTCATTTCCTGATCCAGGATATTAACATGTAAATACAAGTGTCTGAAGAATTGATTAATTGAATGATATAGAGAATACCAATTGGATTTTTTCCTGTTTATTTATTTGCCTTACGCCTAGAATCATGTAATACATTCAGATAATACATTAATTGTAAGAGCTCATTTGCATCCCTTTCTTCTTCCCAGAATTCCAGAGGAGCATGAATGGCCTATAAGTCTCCTTACGCCGATTAAGGAGCTCTCTCCTTAAGGAGAGAAAATACCCCTTTTGTCACTTCAGAAAATGGCATTTATCATGTAGAGAAAGTTAATACAAGGCACTTACTAATGTACTGTGATTATCCATATTGCTTCCTTTGCTTCTCGGCCTTTTGACTAAGATCAAGTGTGGTACCTGACAGTGCTGCCTTGGTCTTGGCTGGGAGGTGCCCGGGGTACCCAAATCCTTGGCCTTGGGGGACGGCACCAGTTGATAGCTGGTGTCTTACCCCTTGCTGCTATTAGGGAGGAGGCTTAGTCCCCGGGCAACGAGAGGCGATCACCTTCCCTGCCTACTGCCTTACGGTGGTTGGTGAAGGGCTTCGTGTGAGGTTTTAGACATGGAGTCTTTAGACCTACCTTTGGATCGAGGGGCCGGTGCTGAGGAGGTCCCGGCCTATGCAAGAATCAGGAATGCCGTGCGCTTCATCTTGCAGAATTCTCAGAAGAGAGAACGAGGATTGGAGTTTCTGGTGGAAGAAATTTTTTTCAAGTTGATTGGAATACAAAAGCAGCAAGTCTTATCAATGCTTGAGTTCCCTAAAAGAGGTATTTATGACGTGGTGTTTAATTCAGAAAATGACTTTTCCTGGTTTTGGAATAAGATGGATTTTGTAAAGAGTGACCCTGTTTTGGAGGACGTGATGGTTATATCGCATTTTCCAAGAAGAGATAGGATGTTAATAGTACAGATGTTTAGCCCGTTAGTACCAGAAGAAGAAATTGCATATTTTTTATCTCGTTATTGTGATGAAGTGTCTAGTGCCGGAAAGATTTTTAACCAATATGGTTTTTGGACTACAAAGTGGCAATTTATAGTAATATTAAGAGGAGATGCAGAAGGTGGAGTTTTATTGCCCCCTGGAAAATTCAAGATTGGATCAGTAAATGGTAATATCTTTTTTTCTGGCATGCCGGTTTTTTGTAAAAAATGTAAGCAGTATGGACATGAAATGGATGCATGTACTTACCTGTGGTGTCATCGATGTGAGTCCAATGAGCATGAAGCCAAAGATTGTAAGCGGGAAAAATGTTGCAACCTTTGTGGAGACGATCGACATCTTTATGGTGCTTGTCCTATTAGGAAAAGGAAAAAGAAGGAGAAGAAATCAGAGGAGAAGAGTAAAGAATCTGGAGATAAAGAAAGGAAGGGGGAAAAAAAAAAGAAAAAGAAAAAAGTAAGCAGGATTTAGAGAAACTTAGAAAAGAGACAGGTTTGGAAGTGTCATCTTCAGAAGAAGAGAGGGTAGAAGAAAAAATGGATGAAACTGAAAAGTTTGAACTGCCATTATCCTTTCAGAGATATATACCGCAATTGAGGTCTTTGTATCCTGGAGTAGATTGGAAGATCAATAGAAATAGGGCAGTGGAAGGGTATGAAAAAAATCCGGTGGTTTTTCAGGAAAGATATAAACTGGAAAGTTGGTTGATAAAGGCGTTGAGTAACAGGATTGACGTTTCAATGGAAGAATACGAGACCTTGCAGGATGCTTTACTAATAAGTATAATCAAAAGTAAATTGAAGTAAAATTATATGTTTTGTTTGTTTTTGTTTTTATTATTTTGAAATAAAAAGAAAATTGGTTACGAAGGATGAGACGGCATGAACATACATGTAAGAACTAATGTGTGTCAGCGTCTTCTGACGCAACCAAAAAAAAAAAAAAAAAAATCTGTTCTTATCAGTTTGGCAGGGGCAAGAGCTGTCAGACTGTGAGGATGGAGAGGCACGAGGAGTCACCTTGATGGACGGCCGGCGCCTTTGGGCCCCGGGCTATGAGACCAGGTAGCATACGGATCTTATGCCGGGGGGCTGAGTTGTTTGAAAGGCCGAGGTGCAGAAGTGCCCCAGGAGTGATGACCCTGGGGTGCCTGAACTCACTGGGGGTGGGATCCCACTGAGATTCACGGCACATTTGCACAGCACTTCCTTTCTTACTTTTGAGCGCACACACCTCTCTTTGCCCGGCTTTGGCTCGCCCTTGCCGAACAAAAGAGGAATTTTTATTCCGGCCGAATGACCGGGCCTTATTTGGGCACTCTCTCACTCTATTTATTTTTTATGTCACTGTGTGTTCACTGTCCACGTTGTGTGTCACAGGATTTTCAAGGGTTACGGCGCCTTAATGGGTACCCCCCCTTGAGGTCTAGGGGGAGTGTGTGTGGCCATCCCGGTTCCGCACTCCCCTGCAAACCCCACGGTCTCCCCTTCCGGGGGGAGACCAACCTAGTTGTTGAGCTCCGTGCTGACTCACCTGGGGTGGCGCCTGGGAGAGAAAGCCGGAGCACAGACTGGCTTCGGCTGAGGGTTGCCCATTTGGGTGTACACCCGGCTTTGGCTGGGAGTCACCATTTTGGCCGAGTCCCTTGCAGGTGCCTTCTGGCCCGGAGGGATGAGGAAGGTTCTGGGGGGCCCTTCTTCTTTGGAAGAGGGCCTGCGATGGACCGTAGCCTTGGGCACGTTTTTGTTGCACTTGGTTTTTGTAAGCACGCTCCTCGGGCTTTAAAAAAAAAATATTGCTTCCTTTGCTGGCTGGATTCATTTTTCCATCACATTATACACTGGTCATTTCCATGGTTATGCAATCCATCAGCAATGGCCATGCTTGTATGCTAAGGGAAAAAGTGCTGGCCTCTCTGGTGGCCAATACCAAGGGAGTGTGCATAGACTGACACTTTTTCCTATAGTCTGCAAGCACGGCCACCACTGCCGGATTGCAAGGTGTTTGTAACAATGGAAATGAGCAGTGTATAATGTGATGGAAAAATTTATCAAACCAGCATAGGAAGCAAAATGTACATTAGAAATACATTAGAAAGTGGCTTGTATTAACTTTTTCTACATGATACCTGCCATTTGCTGAAGTGAGACAACCCCTTTAAAGGAAATCTGTCACATTATATAATTCCCTCCTCTTAAGGGCTTGAGTAACGGCCATGGCTGCTCTAAAAACTACACCTTCAGCTGCCTGCCGCTCTCCTCCGCAGACAGGAGGCAGCGGGCGGTACTGCGCCTGCACGAGATTTCGGAGGAGAGCGGCAGGCAGCTAGAGGTGTACTTTTTAGAGCTGCGTGCCGATGCTGAGGGGGGCGGAGGCCAAGTATGCAAATGTGGCCGTTACTCAAGCCCTGAAGAGGAGTGAATTATACAAGTAAGAAGGCGCGCTGGGCACAGGAGGGGGCATTACTGGGCTCAGTTTATCGATAGTAACGCCCCTCTGGGCTCCTTCACTTGAAATTTACATATTAGAAAAACGGAAATTATATAAAAACAGAAAGTCAGAAAAAAGAATAAAGACTACAGCAGTAAACAAGGTACTTTATTGAACACAGCCATACTTTTAGCTTAATACACTCATATGATGTGACAGATTTTCTTAAAATTCTTAGAGCTTTCTGCCTAGGTAAAGAGTGCTAGAGCATTATCTGGTGTCCAGGGCATGACGATAGCACTGCTTTATATAGACTGTTACTTTGTTCCTATACACATTCGGTGGCCAATTACCTTGATGTTGATCTAATGTGTACCTGTTTTAAAGGGGTGTTCTGGCCAGATGTTATTATTACCTATTCATTGAATAGGTGGTAAAAAGGAGGTCAGTGGGATGGGAGGAGGGTGTTGTGTCCTACGGATGGAAATATGGAACCCTACTGATTGCAAGATGTTGGTACTCTGGTCCACCCAGTGATTGGGCCATGGTTAGAAGGAATTTATATTAATACTGGACCCTTCAAAGTACATATCACTGACGAAAATAGCCAAGCCAAGCACAGTACAATGATCAGAATAGTTGCACCCCCATAATCTAGCATTTATAACATACTAGCAGAAAAACCCGCTTCGCCTGGGTATATTTCATCTATTTCATTTAATGTTTCTGTGTGTCGTTGCAGAGAGAAAGTCAATGCAGCTGACAGGAGGTGATTTTTACCTTCATTTTTTCAATCCCTATTGGCTGCGGAGTGGGAGGGGGTGTGGTTTAATGGGACACGGGGAGGGGTGTTAAGTCCTTCATTTCAGGGTGGCCTGAATTATAGGTTAATGCCATGGTAATTTGAAGAAACACAATGGGTAGCAGTGGAAGAAAACATTGCTTTGCGCGGGTATATTTAATCTATTTCATTTAATGTTTCTGTGTGTTGTTGCAGAGAGAAAGTCATCCTCCCTCCCATCCCTGCAGCTGACAGATGTTGATTTTTACCTTCAATTGTTCAATCTCCATTGGCTGCGGAGTGGGAGGGGTCATGGCCTGACTGAGTCGGGGGCGTGACATTGAAAGACCTAGGGCAGGGTTTTAAGTCCTTCTTTTGATGGTGGCCAGAATTACAGGTTGATGCCATGGTAATTTATGAGGACACGCCATGGGTAACAGTGGAAGAAAACATTGCTTTGCACGGGTATATTTAATCTATTTCATTTAATGTTTCTGTATGTTGTTGCAGAAAGAAATCCAACCTCCCTCCCGCCCCTGCAGCTGACAGAAGTTGATTTTTACCTTCATTTTTTCAATCCCCGTTGGCTGCGGAGTGGGAGGGGGCGTGGCCTGACAGAGTCGGAGCGTGGTTTCGCGAGATCTGGGGCGGGGGTCAGAGTGGCATGAATTACAGGTCGATGACATGGTAATTTATGGGGACCCGCAATGGGTAGCAGTGGAAAAAAACATCTTTTATTAGTACTGAATGGTCGTAGTCTAAAATTAGTCAATTTCATCTACGATTTTTGTGTGTCATTGCAGAGAGAAATTCACCCTCCCACCCCTGCAGCTGATTTTTTTCAATCCCCGTTGCCTACGGAGTGGGAGGGGGCATGGCCTGGCAGAGTTGGGGGTGTGGATTATCAAGATGCTTCGAACGGTTGTAGTCTGAAATTAGTTTATTTCATCTAAAATTTTGTGTGTCATTGCAGAGAGAAATTCAGCCTCCCACCCCTGCAGCTGACAGAAGTTTATTTTTCCCTTCATTTTTTCAATCCCTGTTGGCTGCGGAGTAGGAGGGGGCGTGACCTGACACAGTTGGGGGCGTGGCTTAACAAAGCGCTTCGCATAGGTGATTTAATCTATTTCATTTAATGTTTCTGTGTGTCGTTGCAGAATGGCTGCAGAGTGAGAGGGGGCGTGGTCTGACAGAGTTGGGGGCGTGACTTAGTAAGACGATTCGAACAGTTGTAGTCTATAATTAGTCTATTTTATCTAAAATTTTTGTGTGTCGTTGCAGAGAGAAATTCACCCTCCCACCCCTGCAGCAAACAGAAGTTTATTTTTAACTTTATTTTTTCAATCCCCATTGGCTGCGGAGTGGGAGGGGGCGTAACCTGACAGAGTCGGGGGCGTGGATTAGCAAGACGCTTCACATGGGTGTATTTAATCTATTTAATTTAATGTTTCTGTGTGTCGTTGCAGAAAGAAAGTCAACCTCCCACCCATCCCTGCAGCTGACAGAAGTTGATTTTTACCTTTATTTTTTCAATCCCTGTTGGCTGCGGAGTGGGAGGGGGCGTGGCCTTACAGAGTCGGGGCGTGGCTTAGCAAAGCGCTTCGCATAGGTGCATTTAATCTATTTCATTTAATGTTTCTGTGTGTCGTTGCAGAATGGCTGCAGAGTGAGAGGGGCGTGGCCTGACAGAGACAGGGCGTGGCTTAGCAAAAGGCTTCGAACGGTTGTAGTCTATAATTAGTCTATTTCATCTAAAATTTTTGTGTGTCGTTGCAGAGAGAAATTCACCCTCCCACCCCTGCAGCAAACAGAAGTTTATTTTTACCTTCATTTTTTCAATTCCCGTTGGCTGCGGAGTGGGAGGGGGCGTGACCTGACAGAGTCGGGGACGTGGATTAGCAAGACGCTTCGCATGGGTGGATTTAATCTATTTTATTTAATGTTTGTGTGTTGTTGCAGAAAGAAAGTCAACCTCCCACCCATCCCTGCAGCTGACAGAAGTTGATTTTTACCTTTATTTTTTCAATCTCTGTTGGCTGCGGAGTGAAAGGGGTGTGGCCTGACAGAGTTGGGGGTGTGGCTTAGTGAGACCTGGGGCGGGGGTTTTAAGTACTTCTTTTAGGGTGGCCTGAATTAAAGGTCAATACCATGCTTATTTATGAGCCCACGCAATAGACAGCAGTGGAGGAAAACATCTTTTATTACTACTGAACTGTAGTAATAGAAAAAAACATAAGTTATATTTATGGTAACCGGAATACCTTTAACAGTGTCAGTAAATAGAAATGGATGAGATCCTCAGCTGCTGATAATTACCTGGTTGTTATGGAAACCTGCCCTCCCTGTGTGCCTTTGCAGAGAATGGCAGTTGGAGTTTAAAACCAAAGCTCCCAGTTGTAATGTTGGCTAATGGAGATCATATTTTGGGAATATCTCGGGAACGGTACGTCCTAGAGAGATGAGACCTGGTCTAAAACCTTCCCGGACACCTGATGTACCTGTGTGCCGAATTTGGTGAAAATCGGTCCAGTAGTTTGGTCGCGCATAGAGAACAGACAGACAGACAGACAGAAATTCATTTTTATATTATTAAGAGATTTAGTGAACAGGTAATAATTGCATCTTTTGGAAAGATAAATGCCTTCCCTTTTATGAAGTCATCAGATATTGAATGCAACATTTGCTATACCCTATGCTATATATATATATATATTCAGTATATTCAGTATATACAGTATATTTATATATATAGTTACACATTGCTATTTTATTATTGTACTATTGATTATTTTAGACTGCATTAAGGCATTTCATGCTTTCCATACAATTTTGCCTTGACCAATTGCAATGTCGGTGACAAGTTCATCCAAGAAGACTATGGTTTTGTTGCAGCTCTTTGTTGTAATCGTTAGAATACCTCTCATTTAAAAAGCCAAAGGTCATGAGTCTCGCTGGATGAGTAGGGCTCAGGTGTTGTGCTTTAGCTCGGACAGCAGGGGTGCCGCCAAAAGGATTATGCACAGGATTAAATTTTTGGATTAGTGTGAGAGCCCTGCCTCCCACCTTCTGCCTCCCCACTCTGCATAACAGCTTCCCAATACACAATATAATGACCTAATCAATAAAATGACACACTAGACTGTTAACCTGACCAACGAAGTGCCTGGCAGAGAGAAACGTTGAGGCTCTGGATTCATATTTAATGTAATAACCTTTGGACCCCCATGTAGCTTCTTTAAAGCCAATGTTTGCAAAGTTCAATCAGGATCCCAGTGTAAAGTTCCCCCTGGTTTAATGGAAATTGAGTGAATACCAGTTGCTGCTGGTGTCATTGTGGTAAATCATAGGCTTTTTGTTCTCCGCTTGAAAGGCAGGGTATTTGAAAAGTCATTAAGTAATGATAATTGGCTTAATCAGTATGTCTTAAGCACTGGGCAATTGCAGGAGGGGAGGGGAACTTCTCATTCTTGATTTGTGACCTTAGCAGGCCTGCAGTTAACATTTTCTTTACACAAACAGTCTGATTGACAGCTTAGTGAAAGTCACCTTTCTTGAGATCTTTTTTTTTTCCTTTAAAGGACGATTTCTCTCATGTGGTTCGCTGCCATTGAGCAATAAAGCAAGCCTATACTTAGGTCTAGTCCCTTTACAAATAATATATGGCCCGAGGACAGGACAAGTAGTGATAGTGCCAGATAATTAAGGCATTTTATCTCAATTTGAGGTGTTAAGAAGTATCCTTTTTTAGTGATTTATGGAATTAGGACCTGGCCAGAAGACTTAACCAAGGTCTAGTACAGCAGGCATGGAATGTTCCCAGTGAGACCACAGTAGGCACATTACACAGGACATAATAGTGGCTGCCTCAGTCTTTCAGCACTTAAAGGCTGTTTGTCTTTGATTGGCTAATGCGTATCAAATGCAATACCGTTTCCCACTGGCTTCCCCGATGGCCTCCTAAAGCTTCTATTTGACTGATAATACTGAGCTTCAATGAAATTTCTGATTTCATGCTTATGCAAAAAGAAAAAAAAGGCTTTAAGGAAAACATAAACCTAACTCAGTAGAAATCCATACTTTACACACAATTTGTCATTAGCCTGACACTGGTTTCTAAAGACAGTTTTCTATAATGTGCTTGGGTCTAAATGGACCTTTAATGATGACTGAAAATGTATGTGGGTTTGCAGTGTGTTTTACTCTGTCTTATTAGACTGTGAGACTTGTTACATGTTCTGTATAGATGAGAACCGGGGTCAGCTTGCTTGTTACAGTCCCATAGGCTAAGGCTTTCTCCACACAATGCCTATATTTAAACGGTAACATCTTTTCAGAAGGGAGAATCTGGGTGGGCAAGGAATGCACAGCATGAACAGGCTTAACCACTAGGATTTCATTCAGAAATCTGCTTTGACCTTTTGCAAGGTTTTTTTTTCCCCTCACAATATTCATCTATTTTTCTCACCCTCATTAGCCATTTGCAGAAGGTTAGAGCTCCCAGACAAAACAGAAAAATACAGTATTGCATGCTTAATTACATTTGGAGAGAATGCATTTAAGGCTGATAAAGTTTACTTGTAAATGCTCGGTCATTATTTAGTAATTCAATGTTTGCAACCTTTTGAAGGAATATTCCACGTTTAAACAAAAATAATTGCTGGTTACTCATGAAAGTAGAATACTTTTGTAATGTTTGTAGTTCATGTAGGATAGTTAAGATTCATGGTGAGACCACGGCATGCTTATAGTGGAATTTACATGATTAAAAGAATTGTATCTTCAGAGACAACCCCTTTTAGGCCGTGGGTCTGGCTCCACGCAACCCAACAAACAACTGATTTTGCCAGGTTAAGCCGTAACCAGCTAGATATTACCCCTATAACAGCCACTGAATGGGAAATACATGGCAGCCATTTAGATGAATGTCTGTTTATCTAAAACATAGCTGGCTCAAGTCTGCTAGGGATGCTGTAACATGAGTTCTTGTAGCTCATCCTTGGTCGTTGATGACCCATTATGACGTCTGAATGCCCTAACAGGGTATATAAATTTGAATAGTCTTCATGTGATTGTGAGGTTGTGCCCTGGGACCATATGTGTTTGATATGTACAACAGTTATGTTGACACTTCCTTTAATTTACTGTACATGTATATGTATTGACCTTATGATGGTTAGTTGTGGATTCTCCTGGGTTGGAACAGAGGTTGGTTTTAGATGAACCTATTTAATTTTGTCTCACGAATAATTAAAGTTCCAAGGTGCCACATAGTTGTAGGATGCTGGTCATACCCAAGGTCTCTGCTGGGCAAACTTTTGGTGATTTTGTTGAGAATGCAGGGGACACGTTTAGTTTGCATCATGACATTCTGGGGGTGGGAATAGTGGAGGTGACAATTAGGAGGTTTAGTTGATGCCACCCTTAGTCAATGCCAGCCATAAGCTGTGGCTACAATGGAATCCACTCACGCAGAGAAAGTCCGAGAGGATGCAGCAGTGACAATGATGAGAATGAGAAGATGAGAGAGCTGTATGAGGCGGTGGGATGTTAGATAGAGCATCTGTGTACAGGCTTCAGTGAGATCCTCTACAGCCTTAGAAGAAGCCAAGAAAATACTAGTACCAGAACAGGACTCCACTGAGAGAGGTGGACCCTCAGAAAGAGACACAGGTAGGTCGCATACAGTGTGCTCCGGCAGTCTGTTCCTCCACCAGAACAAACTGCCGGAGCACACTGTATCTGACATACCTACATACCAACGGAGCAGGAGCAGTGCCTGGCAGAATAAAAGTTCCCATTCTTACTACTCCTTATTATGAAAGCTCTGCAAAGGGTATATTTGTCATGCTCTTAACAGCCTCTACGTGGCACTGTCAGTAGTTTTGTATGGTCAGAACTGCTCACAGACTCCTTTTAAAGGGACAGCAAAGGTTACAGTTGTAGCTAGACATAAGTGTTGGGGGGAAAATAGGGTGTTGGTGAGGAGTATGGTGGGGCAATGCAACTCTAGCAAGACAACTCAATAACTACAACCCCTAAACTATAGCATTTATCATTTTGGATACCCTTATTTAGTGCTTTTCTGGTCCTAAAGTGTCAAGCTACTCCTCCAATGATAACACTATAAGCCTGTTTCTGTACATTATCCCATAGAGAGACATTTTTGCAGTCTGTAGTACTAGTCATGTCAACGACAGATATTGTACTATAAACACTTCTATTATTAAGGATTAACATTCTGTTGGAATCTTTTGTTTCTCAAAATGACATTTTGTTAAAATGAAAATGTCTGAGATAACCCGCCACCTGCATTCAGAGCCTGTTATATATCTTGTGCAGACAGGCAATCATTGCATTAAGCTATGCAACATGAGTTTATGGAATTAGGACTTCATCATGGGAAAAAGAGTGTTAGCATGTTTCCAAAATCTGAATCTGTGAATTGGACATAAAGTTTTCTTGGATCAGGAATTTTCCAGTTTCATTCATGTATTCATTCCCTTGTGGATGTTTAGATTTGACAGAATGGTGCTTAAATAATGATTTATGGAGGAAAAGCCCAATGCACATCACACAATGTACTCAGCTTATTGTGAGTCACTTGTTTTGGCCAGTGTGATTTCATGTATGATGTCTTATGTAATTATTGACTGATGATGAAGGACGTATGAAAAGTCTGAACATGATCTTAGTTAAAGGGTTGTGTCTAATCAACAAAAATAAGTCAAAATGTGTCTTTTCTGCAGAGACACTTTTTTGTAAGTTTGGTAAATTTAGTTCTGAAGAGTTTTGTGTACTATACTTTGTCAGTTTCAGATGAAATAAAAAAAGATAGAACTTCACCACCTTAATAAATACTTTAAATATTATTATTTAGAATTGATTAAAGGGTCACTGAGTTTTCAAAAAAAGTTTTGATGTCATAGAGATTGCCAGGGGTTGCTAATCCCAGTCATAGAGAGATCAAAAGTTTTCATCTGTGGGGGTCTGAGTCCTGAGAACCTGGTAGGTATGTGAGGGGACACTGGGAGTTCATTATACTGTGCGAGGGCCCCTTACATAGTATAATGATCCCCAGTGCCCCTCATTTAGTATAATGATCCCCAATGACCCTCCATTCAGTATAATCACCCCTAGAGCGCCTATTCAGTATAATGACCCCTTGTGACCCACATACAGTATAATGACCCCCAGTGTCCTCTCCATACAGTATTACCTCCAGTGAAGGGGCCACTCGTGGTGATTATACTGTATAGGGGGCCAACGGGGGTCATTATTCTGAATGGAGGGCCACTGGGGGGTCATTATACTGTGTGTGTGGGGCCACCAGGGGTCATTATACTGTGTGGGGGCATGGAGGGCATTATACTGTGTGGGGTGGCATTGGGGGGTCTTTATACTGTGTGGGGGGCACTGGGGGAGTCATTATACTGTGTGAAGGGCCACTAGTAGTCATTATACTGGATGCGGGTCACTGGGGGTCATTATACTTTCTGGGGGCACTGGGGGTTATTATATGGTGTGGGGGCCACAGGGGGACATGTAAATGTAAAAAAATGCCATAAGGAGGCTGACTGAGATTTATCGCCCAAGGGCCCACATGGGCCTGGAGCCAGCCATGTGCTGTATTCTGCTGGATGTTTGAATGTAATGTCCATCCAAATATACCATTAGCACCGGGGAACTGGGGCAGAAATATTTCGCAATCACCACACAACAAGTCGGCCTGTGTATTAAAAAACCAAGGCTGAGTTTCAATGCCAGTCCAGCCCTGTCTGGCACTCCAGCTCTGGTGAAACTACAACTCCCAGCATGCACACTTGCTTGGCTGTTCTCACAACTCCTACAGAAGTGAATGGAGCATGATGGGAGTTTCACAACAGCTGGAGTACCAAACGTTGCTGACCCCTGCTCTATGACATATCAAAAGTATTTGGAAAACTCAGTGACCCATAAAGGGCCATGTCTTCATTAGAAAAACATTTTCATATACTGTTTTTGGGCACTCATAATTTATTCATTAGCTTTATTCATTTTTTAGAGGGAGTAGGAAAACCAGCTAACATTTACCCCATTGTAAAAAAGCTAAGTTTAATCTATGGGTTGGTATGAATATGGTTATACCAAAGTAGTATATATTTTTTTACATCTTAACACAATAAAAGCTTTTATGGAATACTTCATTTTTGTGTTTAGTTTTGAGAGCAATGAAGGAAATTTTTACATGGTTGACCCTCAGCCCTTTGGTAGATGCTTCCAGATTAAAGTGCTCTTTTCAACAGTTGCTACCTACTGGCCACAACAATAGTCACCCAGTGGTCCTTGCTATACTATCCCTCCTATCATTTACTACCTCTAGGCAGTATATGGCTATATGGTGCCCCTCTTCAGCCAGCTCTTTCCTCTTTATTGTCTCCACTCAACACTACCACCGTTGTTCTAGCCACAGATCAGTACTGTCTTAATGCATGCAGACGCCAAAGAATGGAGCCATCCACTGACTATAGACTGCCAGATGCATTTCTTGGCAGCCTATAGTCCGCTAAGGGGACTAGAACTGCTATAACTACAGACTGTGCAAGATGTATCAAACATTTCAAGTCTGAGTAGGTCATAAAGCTTTAAAAAACCACATGGGAATTTGTATAAAATTGTTAATAACAGTAGGTCTTCAATAAAACATTTCTTCAGTTCCTCACACCCAAGCGCATAGCTGCTTGTGTTACACCCTAATTAAAATATGACCTGTTACATAAAAAAATGTCCAGAAACACTCCACTTATTTAATATGGGCAGATTACAGAAGAGGTTGGGTGGAGAGGATATGATGAAAGCTTTAAATGTCAGACTTTTTAATAGAATTTAGAAAATAGGGATATTTTCAGTTTAAATATGAGAAAACAAGAGTAGACTTTTGCTTTTGGAGAAAAAAAGGCATCTACTGTCTTTTCTATGGAGCAGATGATAAATTGATCAGTAAATGCTAGGAGTCACTTGTGTATGAAACATACAAATGCATTGTGTAACTATAAAATTATTTAGGGACCCAAAAAATACATAAAAATAAACACTTACTTACTTAAAACTCTAGTTAAATAATCCTCCGCCTGTGCCATGTATTTAGTTTGTTTGCGGCATGTTTACACCCACTCTAATGTACATTTGATTATAAGTGACATTCTGTTTGTGTTTATTACACTGATTGGTATGGTCCATAAATAATCTATAATACCACTGTATATTGTTTAGCTAAACATGTTATTATGTGACTCAGCATGATGATTGATTGAATTTCCTGGAAGATATAGATTTGGTTTATAAGAAGTAGTCGTCAAATGCATCTCATTGATATTATAAGCCTTGCATTTTATGTTTGCTCTCTTAAAAGATGCTATTACTCTTCTCCTGAGCAACCCCCTCTTATATTTTTCCTCTTAACCTATCCCAATAATGAAAACAATCTTTTGTTCCTACAAATAGCTGTAGAAGACTTTCTTCTATGTGTTCCTGTCTAGAACATCATAGGTTATTATAGCTTCCAGTCTGGTCTCTAACAAAGTTTCTTGAACTGATGAATACCTGACTTATTGGAAAGTCCAAAACAATGAATTCTTCCTAGTCTACTTTAACCTTTCTGCAGCTTGTAGGCTTGCATTTTTTATAACTGTAAACTGCTCTGTTCTTTGCACAACACCCAATAATTTTTGATTTTTAAAAGATGGCCAAGGTGATTACTAATGTTGTTATATTGGTGGATCCCCTGACATCCTAGCAGTGAACCAGTCTCATGGAGATCAGTAGGCCATTACTGACTACAGCCATGATTAACTCACTGGGTCACAACCATAAGTAACTTACTGGGTTATCAGGAATTCAATCCATTATAAGGTCACATTACTTGCTTTCATTTATACCAATCAGCCATAATTTTAAAACAAGCTGTCACATATTGCATAGGTCACACTTGTCCTGTAGTATCTAGCACTGAGATGTTAGGAGCAGATCCTTTACCTCCTGTAAATTGGAGGTCCATGGTCGAGGAAGAGTTCTGATGCTCATGTGCCCATTTTAGGTGCTTTAAATGATGGAAAGTGGTCAGCAGACCCATACACAGTAAGCTTCAATGTATGTTCTGACACCTTTCTTTCATAGTCGGCATGAACACTTTCAGCAGTATATGCTACAGAAGCACAAAGTAGTAGTGTTGGATCAGAGAAGACAGGCTAATCTTCACTCTGCCCATGCATCAATGTGCCTTGGATGCCCATGTTGTTGATTCATCAGTTAGAACACTTTGGCAGATACTAACCTCTGTAGACCAGGAACACCCATCAAGATCTGTCATTTTGGAAATGCTCTGACCCAGTCATTTAGACTCATGGCTCATACACACACGGCAGTATCGGAAGAAGCAATAATTTGTTCTGAAAAAACAATTTAAAAAATTATCCAAGATTACCCCTTGTCTGTTCAGATGCCTGCCCATGTTTATAAACTCATGGTAATATTGGAAAAAGTACTTGCTTGTTCTTAACAAGTAATACAAAAATGATTTCTTCTTTAGGAGCACCAGTACAGTATGGAACCTGATGAACAAGGCAGGAGATGTGAGGCTATATAGTGATAGTAGTAATGACAGCAGTAGCCACGGCAGCAGCACCACAGTATGGTATAGTAGTAGCAGCAGTGGTAGCCTTGTTAGAAGCAGCACAGCATGGAACCTGACTGAAAGGAGATGTGCAGCTGTGTAGGTGTAGTAGTAGTGGCAGTAGGGGTAGTAGCTGTAGTGACAGCAACAGCAGTAAAGTATAGAACATGATGGACACACAGCAGTAGTGGCATTATTGGGTCAGTGATAAATAGCCACTTTTAGCAATGGCAAATCTATTCATTGGCATCAGCTGGAGGTGTGTAAAATCCTCACTGATCCATGACTGATTGATCTTCACACATGTAAAGTTTTCTGAGGACAATTTTGTCCAATTCAGGGTGAGAGCTGAAGACTCCTTCTGTATATACACTGGAGGCTGGACAAGACATGGTCAAAATGGTCAAGTAGATAGTGTCTGCAGAAAAAATGTACGCTGACCGTCACACTGCAAAATATACGTCCAGCCACGTTTTTTACACATTAATAATTGAATAAAGTTTTTAAAAAAGTGAAATTAAACAGAGACTGCTCCAAAAATATACGCTGACTGTGACGCTGTATACATCCATTTTGATGACCTATATAGCTATTGGTAAACACAGTGCTCTGTTGGTTGCTTTTTAAAATTAAAAACATAGATTTTTTGGGGGCAGATGGCTGCTCGTGTTTATATACACGTGCTAGTATCAGAAGAAGAAATGGCAGGTTCTGAACAAGCGGTCCAAAAATTATCTCTTAAAAGGGTTGTCTCATTTCGCCATTTCTAAGGCAATATGGGACACAGTCCTGACCACATAACTCAGAAGCAGCATAGCTTACTGTTCTATCATGTTTTATAGCTTTCATGCACCGCAATGTGAGGTACTGAAACAGCAGCGTACCGGATTGGTGGTCGGGACTGTGTCTCATCTCACTTTAATAACAGAAAGATGAGACAACCCTTTTAATGGAAGCAATTGGACAAAGTCTGCAGGAAAAATATATGCTGACCTTGACAGTGACACTGCAAAAATACGTATGGCCAGGTTTGGTACACATATTAAATGAGGAAAATTTGCAATAGTTATTTTGAAAAAGATAAGTGCAATGTGACACAAAATATATTCTAATAAAAGAAGACCCCAGAGCCACCATCACGTGTCTCAACGACGGTCAAACTAGCCAGGCCTTTCACCGGGAAGGAACAACCAAGGGAAGGGCAGTCCCCAAAAGGAGACCACCTATGCCAAGACATGGTATCCATCCACAAACAGCTGTTTCAGAGTATTTGCCCCTCATCAGTGTGGAGTAGGAATCTGGCTAGTGGGAGCAATGCCTAGTAGACAATTATTTAAGAAAAGATGATTGACCTCAGGGAGATCAACCATCATCACTACAGAGCCACCATCACGTGTCTCAACGTTGGTGAAACTAAAACAAGGCTCCCTGGGAAAAGCAATATGCTAATAAAAGAAAACCCCAGAGCCACCATCACGTGTCTCAACGACGGTCAAACTAGCCAGGCCTTTCACCGGGAAGGAACAACCAAGGGAAGGGCAGTCCCCAAAAGGAGACCACCTATGCCAAGACATGGTATCCATCCACAGACAGCTGTTTTGGGGTATTTACCATGTCTTGGCATAGGTGGTCTCCTTTTGGGGACTGCCCTATCCTTGGTTATTCCTTCCCGGTGAAAGGCCTGGCTAGTTTGACCGTCGTTGAGACACGTGATGGTGGCTCTGGGGTCTTCTTTTATTAGCATATTGCTTTTCCCAGGGAGCCTTGTTTTAGTTTCACCAACGTTGAGATACGTGATGGTGGCTCTGTGGTGATGATGGTTGATCTCCCTGAGGTCAATCATCTTTTCTTAAATAATTGCCTACTAGGCATTGCTCCCACTAGCCAGATTCCTACTCCACACTGATGAGGGGCAAATACCCCGAAACAGCTGTCTGTGGATGGATACCATGTCTTGGCATAGGTGGTCTCCTTTTGGGGACTGCCCTTCCCTTGGTTGTTCCTTCCCGGTGAAAGGCCTGGCTAGTTTGACCGTCGTTGAGACACGTGATGGTGGCTCTGGGGTATTCTTTTATTAGCATATTGCTTTTCCCAGGGAGCCTTGTTTTAGTTTCACTAACGTTGAGACACGTGATGGTGGCTCTGTGGTGATGATGGTAGATCTCCCTGAGGTCAATCATCTTTTCTTAAACAAAATATATTCTGACAGCGATGCTGGAAAATATGCTTATTGCACACTTATTAAGAAACTTTGCAAAATATTGCGTAATTCAACTGTCCAGTGCAACTATGGTGCTTACAACATCATCAGCCAGTAGATTTAGGTTAGCTTTTAAAACGGATGTGCAGTGCAGCAGAGTCTGTGTTCATGTGAACCACTCAAGTCCTGTAACACCCACAGTACACTAACGGAACCTGTCCTGTCCCTGGTGCTAAAACCTGTCTTTCTATCAATTAATTAAATCTACCTAACTAAATATGCCTTCCCAACCCCTAACACTGTCCCTGTAAAAACTCTAAACTCACTGTATTGTGTGCCTAAATTTCTCTGTCTACGACGTCCTGTCACATTAGTGAACAAGCTGAGAATACACATGTTGATCTTACATATTGCCTTTGACACATGCCTATGTTGTCCCTTCTGATTGGCTGTGAAGCTGACAGCAAGGCATTATGGGCAAGCCTTCTGGCCAGGGTCCCACCCAGGGTCATGTGATCCTTTGCCTGTCATCTTCCCTGCCCTGCTGCGCTCCCTGCTGTGACATGTAAAATGGAGGATGCTATTTTACACAATTCACCTGAATTTAATCTCCAAGTCGGTGGCTTTCTTTTTGGATGTCAAATTTTTGGGAGTTTCTGAACGAATTTGATTAATGTAGAATGGATTTGCTCTTTTCTAACTGTAGCGTACAATATTGATATGCAATGCAAGCAGAACCTCAATGTATATGAATGGCTGGCTGCAGCAAAGTAACACACAGTATAACACTAACTAAACTGACTGCTTTCCTGGTCCTAGATAGACCTCTCTATGTATAATTTAATTAAATCTCTAAGTGTCTAAATCCTGCCCTATAAGACCCTGAACTTGCTGTATTGTTTTGGTATATAAGTATAATTTTCTTCCAGGGCCACTCTGCCACATCAGTGTACAAGCTTAGATCACAAGGCTTCCCTGCTTGGGATCTACACTTGTCTATAATGTCCCTCCTGATTGGCTAATACTGACTGCAAGGCACTATGGGCAAGCCTGCCAGCCAGGGCCCTACTCAAGGTCATGTGATCCTCCATTCTCATCTTCCCTGCTCTACTGTGTTCACTATTGTATTGACATGTATAATGGCGAACACTATTTTGAACAATTATTGGGAAATTCTGAATAAATCTGATTAGTTTAGATTCACTCATCTCTACTATTCACTCATCTCTATAATAGAAAATACACAACTTTTTAGTGTACATGCTTTTTTTTAATAAATGCAGTGCACTTTTCTAACTTTTTTTTGTCCTCCTCTGGCAATGGGGCATGGCTTAAATGTGCCTCCCTTATTGGTGGTTAGGCTAAACAGTCTAAAGATGCAACACATTTATCATTCAGCATCAGTCTGTATGTTAAAGCTGGTGTGGTTTAAAACTGTCTAAGGCTACTTTCACACTTGCATTTTTTGCCTGATCCAGCAGGGATCAGCAAAAACGCTTCTGTCTATGATAATACAACTGCATCCATTTTGAACAGATCTGGTTGTGTTATCTTTAAAATAGCCGGCATTAAAATCATTGTATGTTAACACCTTCAGGACCTAGGACGAGAATGCTCGTCCTAATCTGGCGCTACTTAGGTTTAAAGGTGCAACTGCCGCCCGCTGCCGCAATCTTCAGCAGGGGCCCGGCTGATACTGACAGCCAGGCCTCTGCTGCATCCGCCAGCATTGGTGATAACACCGATGCCGGCGGATTAACCCCTTATATGCTGCGGTCACGCTGACCGCGGCATACAGAGGCATTGCGGCAACGTGTTCAAGCCATCGGGTCCCCGTGAGGCGTGGGGGGGGGCCTGATGGTTGAGATGGCAGCCCCGATGCCTTGCCCAGAGGCATCGGGGACTGGCATCTACGGAAGCCCAGGAGACCCAGCCACAGCGCTGGGTCTCCTAGGCAACTGTCAGCGTCTTACAGTGTGAGACGCTGACAGTTGAATACAGCACGATACAGATGTATTGTGCTGTATTCAATCAGGGATCAGACCCTGAAATGTTAAAGTCCCATAGTGGGACATAAGTAAAATTGTAAAAAAAGACACATATAAAAAATAGAAAAAAAAAACAAAAACAATATACATATTAGGTATCACTGCATTCGTAAAAACCTGCTCTATTAAAATATCACATGATCCACCCCCCCAGTCAACACCATAAAAAATAAAAAAATAAAAAAATAAAAACTGTCTAAAAAAAGCCATTTTTTTGTCACATTTCATCACAAAAAATGTAATACCAAGCGATCAAAAAAGTGTATGCCCCTAAAAATAGTACCAATCTAACCGTCACCTTATCCCGCAAAAAATGAGCCCCTACCTGAGACAATCGCCCAAAAAATAAAAAAAATACAGCTCTCTGACTATGGAGACACTAAAACATGATTTTTTTTGTTTCAAAAATGATATTATTGTGTAAAACTTAAATAAATAAAAATAAGTATACATGTTAGGTATCGCCACGTCCGTAACAACCTGCTCTACAAAAATATTGCATGATCTCTCCCCTCAGGCTAACACTGTAAAAAATAAAAAATAAAAACTGTCTAAAAAAAGCCATTTTTTGTCACATTTCATCACAAAAAATGTAATACTAAGCGATCAAAATAGCGTATGCCACCAAAAATAGTACCAATCTAACCGTCATCTCATCCCGCAAAAAATGAGCCCCTACCTGAGAAAATCGCCCAGAAAATAAAAAAAAACTACAGCTCTCTGACTATGGAGACACTAAAATGTGATTTTTTTTTTGTGCTTCAAAAATATTGTGTAAAACTTAAATAAATAAAAAAAGTATACATATTATATATTGCCGCGTCTGTAACGACCTGCTCTATAAAAATATCACACGATCTAACCTGTCAGATGAATGTTGTAAATAACAAAAAATAAAAACAATGCCAAAACTAGTTTTTGTTACCTTGCCTCACAAAAAGTGTAATATAGAGCTACCAAAAATCGTATGTACCATAAAATAGCACTAACAAAACTGCCAACTTATCCCATAGTTTCCAAAATGTTTTTTGGAGTTTCCTACTCTAGGGGTGCATCAAATGTGACATGGCAACTTAAACTTTTTCCAGTGAAATCTGCCCTGGCGTTCCTTTCCTTCTGCGCCCTGCCGTGTGCCTGTACAGCAGTTTACGATCACAAATGGGGCATTTCTGTAAACTACAGAATCAGGGTAATAATTATTGCGTTTTGTTTGGCAGTTAACCCTTGCTTTATTGTCGGAATAAAATGATTGATATGGAAAATCTGCCAAAAAAGTGAAATTCGGAAATTTTGGCTACATTTTCCTTTAATTCTTGTGGAACACCTAAAGGGTTAATAACGTTTGTAAAATCAGTTTTGAATACCTTAAGGGGTTTAGTTTCTAAAATGGGGTCATTTTTGGGTGGTTTGCTTCTAAATTTCTAAGCCTTCTAAAATCCCAAAAAAATAAAATGTAAACCAAAATTCAAAATGATCCAAACCTGAAGTAGACACATGGGGAATGTAAAATAATAACTATTTTTGGAAGTATTACTATGTATTTTAAAAGTAGAGAAATTGACATTTGGAAATTTGCAAATTTTTCAAAATTTTTGGTAAATTTGGTATTTTTTTTATAAATAAGAATGAAATATTCTGACTCAAATTTACCACTGTCATGAAGTACAATATGTGACGAGAAAACAATCTCAGAATGGCCTGGATAAGTAAAAGCGTTCTAAAGTTATCACCACATAAAGTGAGACATGTCAGATTTGCTAAAAATGGCCTGGTCCTTAAGGTGAAAAATGGCAGGGTCCTTAAGGGGGTAATGGGTTTTCTATTGTTTCTGAGAAAACGGATCTGGCATCATTGACTTGCATTGTGTTGCAGCGGTTTTCTGTCTGGTATGGGAGCGCAACCAAATGGAACGGAATGCATTCTGGTGCACTCTGTTTTGTTTTTTTCTACGGTTTTTAGATCCTCTCCTAGATCTCAGTATCAGAAAAGAAAAACGAAGATGTGAAAGTAGCCTAAGTTTAAACTTTCTTCCTTTTAGACAGTATTAGTAAATGTGCCCCACAGTGAACATTTTATGGGAAACCAGTTAAACTACCAGTGTATTTTGGTGAGTGGGAGGAAACCAGATAATCTGAAGAAAACCTGCATAAACATAGGGAGAACATACAAACTCCATTCAGATAGAAATAAAAAAACAACAAAAAGAAACAAAACAGTCATTTCTGGTGAGAAGTTCTCTCCAAAGTATTTTAGCTGTAGGGCTGAGGTACGTAGAAAATGGGTTGATACAAAATGCAGAACATCTGTAATAGTCAAAGTCAAAGTTGTTGGATTCCTTTCTAATAGCAATACAATACAATCAATACAATAGATTACATGCTCTATATGCTTATTACATGATAAGCATCACTAGTTACTTTCAGAACTGTTGTCCCTATAGCCATGGCATGTGGTAAACAAGATCTTATCAGACATTTTAAATGTCTTTGTTTCAAGGCCTCACAGGAGGTTGAAAACTTAAAAGGAGGAATTTGGGTGGCAAATATGCACCTGAATAGAGAGCAGAAGATGGGCAGCTGTCAGAGGACAGTAGTTCCAGTATCTGGAGTATTCCCAGTCTTTTTAACCTGTCCTTTATTCACTTGCAAAGACATAATCCTGTTTGCCCAAGACATTACTACACAGGGGGTGAATTACAAAAGATGTCGCTTCATGCTAGCCTGTCGGATCTGTGCTTGCCACTAGTTTGTTTAATCAACTGTAAATGGAATGGAGGTAAATGCAGATCTGGCAAGTGCTTTACAGGCCACCTATATGGATTTGCAGCGATTTTAACTACTCTACGAGGAGATTGCAGTACAAGCAATTGCCTAATATGATGTTTTTATTATTGGCATTGTTGTTTCTTGTACATGTAGAAACCTTGCTTATTGAATTTATATGGTCTTCTTGTGTTTCCGGGAACTTTAGTTTCCTCTCGCTCCCAAAAACATACTAAAATGTTAGTTGACTTCCTATTAAATTTGTATAAAGACATCCATTTACATTAATGTCAGCTGAAGCAACTGATTTCAGTCAGACTGTCTATTTTTGGGTAGGTAAGAAGGATTGGACTGGGCCTATTTATGATGGAGTCGGGAGAAGCAGAATTTAGATGTCACTTATGGCAGCTTGTAGAGTTGTCACGATAGCAAAATTTTGATTCGATTTCGATACCAAGAAAAAGTATTCGATACTCGATACCATTCGATACCACGCCGAAAAAATAAAACACAAAAAATCTGTGTGCCCCATCAGACCTCAGATCAGCCCACCGTGCCCCCATCAGACCTCAGATCAGCCCACCGTGCCCCCATCAGACCTCAGATCATTCCACCGTGCCCCCTCAGACCTCAGATCAGCCCACCGTGCCCCCATCAGACCTCAGATCAGCCCACTGTGCCCCCATCAACCTCAGATCAGGCCTCCGTGCCCCCATCAGACCTCAGATCAGCCCACCGTGCCCCCATCAGACCTCAGATCAGCCCACCGTACCCCCATCAGACCTCAGATCAGCCCACCGTGCCCCCACCAGACCTCACATCAGCCCACCGTGCCCCCATCAGACCTCACATCAGCCCACCGTGCCCCCATCAGACCTCACATCAGCCCACCGTGCCCCCATCAGACCTCATATCAGCCCACCGTGCCCCATCAGACCTCACATCAGCCCACCGTGCCCCATCAGACCTCACATCAGCCCACCGTACCCCCATCAGACCTCACATCAGCCCACCGTTCCCCTATCAGACCTAACATCAGCCCACCGTGCCCCCATCAGACCTAACATCAGCCGACTGTGCCCTCATCAGACCTCAGATCAACCCACCGTGCCCCCATCAGACCTCATATCAACCCACCGTGCCCCCATCAGACCTCAGATCAGCCCACCGTGCCCCCATCAGACCTCAGATCAGCCCACCGTGCCCCCACCAGACCTCACATCAGCCCACCGTGCCCCCATCAGACCTCACATCAGCCCACCGTGCCCCCATCAGACCTCGGCTCAGCCCAGCGTGCCCCCATCAGACCTCGGCTCAGCCCAGCGTGCCCCCATCAGACCTCAGATCAGCCCACCGTGCCCCCACCAGACCTCAGATCAGCCCCACCGTGCCCCCATCAGACCTCATATCAGCCCACCGTGCCCCCACCAGACCTCACATCAGCCCACCGTGCCCCCATCAGACCTCACATCAGCCCACCGTGCCCCATCAGACCTCACATCAGCCCACCGTGCCCCCATCAGATCTCACATCAGCCCACAGTGCCCCTATCAGACCTCACATCAGCCCACCGTGCCCCATCAGACCTCACATCAGCCCACCGTGCCCCCATCAGATCTCACATCAGCCCACCGTGCCCCCATCAGACCTCACATCAGCCCACCGTTCCCCTATCAGACCTAACATCAGCCCACCGTGCCCCCATCAGACCTAACATCAGCCGACTGTGCCCTCATCAGACCTCAGATCAACCCACCGTGCCCCCATCAGACCTCATATCAACCCACCATGCCCCCATCAGACCTCAGATCAGCCCACAGTGCCCCCATCAGACCTCAGATCAGCCCACTGTGCCCCCATCAGACCTCAGATCAGCCCACCGTGCCCCCATCAGACCTCAGATCAGCCCATTGTGCCCCCATCAGACCTCACATCAGCCCACCGTGCCCCCATCAGACCTCAGATCATCCCACCGTGCCCCCATCAGACCTCAGATCAGCCCACTGTGCCCCCATCAGACCTAACATCAGCCCACTGTGCCCCCATCAAACCTAACATCAGCCCACTGTGCCCCCATCAACCTCAGATTAGCCCACTGTGTCCGATAAGACCTCAGATCAGCCCACTGTGCCCCATCAGACCTCAGATCAGCCCACTGTGCCCCCATCAGACCTAACATCAGCCCACTGTGCCCCCATCAACCTCAGATCAGCCCACTGTGCCCCATAAGACCTCAGATCAGCCCACTGTGCCCCCATCAGAACTATCATCAGCCCACCGTGCCCCCATCAACCTCAGATCAGCCCACTGTGCCCCCATCAAAATAAAATAAAAAAAAATCTCTTACCTGTCCTGCGCCACGGTTTCGCTCCGGGTCTGGCGCTCCTCTTCTTCTCTTCCCGGCGCTGCACTGTCACCTGACTGCGTGCAGCGTCAGGTCTGAGTGTGCGCACTATGTCCTGATGCTGTACGCGGTCAGGACAGTGCAGCGCGGCCCGGAGAAGAAGAGGAGCACCGGACCCGGCCGCGGTGCAGGACAGGTAAGAGAATTTTTTATTTTAGTATCGAAAAAGAGCAAATTCCAGTACCGAATCGATACTGGTATAAAAGTATCGATTCAGTATCAAAATGTACTTGTACTCTGTCAGCGAAATGCCTAGAAGGGATGCTGCATTGCCCAGTAATATCATAACAGCCCTCCTTAGTGTCCATGTATGAGAGATACTAAGTATTGTTGAGTGAACCGAAGCATTCAAAGCAGAATTCGTTTTGAAGTTTAGGAAAACTTTGATTCCCAGCGAAGCTGAATTTCTCACTTGAAAGTAAGAAGCCCAGGAACGTGAGATCACCCATGCAGCCAGCCAATCCACAGTTAGCCCCTGTGATGTCACAGCCCTATAGAAACCTCATCCCGCGCGGTCTCCGACAATGTCCTGTGAGCTGAGCATAGGGACAGACATGGCAAGCACTCATGCATTAGGGGAAGTGTTGTTGCAATAATCCAGTAGCCATGTTCAATCCATCCACCATGTTAGTCCATCTTGTCTAATTTTACAAGCAAAATCCCACCAGGTTCATAGTAGGGAGGGATCCCGGACCTTATGGAGGAATCCACATGGGATTATGGACATCCCTGTTGTGGATCCTTCAATTTTATTGCTTTGAGGAACCATCTGGTACCATCATACAGGATGACAGAGGTTGCTGCATTCTTGCTCTGGCTTCCCTGATCCCTGCCGGGGGAGCCAGAGACCAGGGTTAAAAGTCCATGACTAGTGGTAATGTGCCAGGTGTCTGCTCTTTAAAGCAGCAGACACCCGGTGGCCATGGTGCCCGCTCCATGTGCCAGCAGGCGTCATTTTTAAATGCCCAGCTGCTGGCGTAAATTTACTGTTGGTGGTCGGGAAATGGTTAACTTCCATGACTTCACACTGAGATTGGGCCATCAAGTGGGTTTACCTGATTTATTATGATTCATGACAAATTAATTTGTTATGAATCAAATTTCTTGGCAAACTTCGGCAAAGCTGCCAAATCGAATTTTTCAAAACTTAGCTCATTTCTAGTCCTACGATACATGAAGCTTATGGATTACTGTATGGAAATCACTGGTGAACAGGAATGGACATCTGTTAAAAGTATGTAAAGTTGGTATAATGTTTGAGTAATGTCAGTACCGACAATTTTGTGAGTTTATACAGTGCTGTGCAAAAGTTGTATGCAGATGTGGAAAAAATGCTGCAAAGTGAACATGCTTTCAAAAATAGACGTGTTAATAGTTTAAATTTATATGTATTTTGCACCAGTACACTCATCTCAAACATACAGCACTATTATTAATAACTATCTTCAATGTAAAGAAGACCAAGGAGTCCTGGATGTGATGATATGGCCTACACAGAGCCTTGATCTCAACATCATCAAGATGTATAGGATAATGTGAAGACACAGAAAGATTTGAGCAAGCCTACATCCACAGAACATTGGGATTTTTCAGGTACACAAGAACATAAAAAAACACTAGCATTCAACCTTCCTGCTTTATATAAATTTGATGAAGTTCTGAGTGCATTTTGACTCCTCCATTGTAACTGTGATCTGTGACCTGTGCCCTGTGTTTCTATCCCAGTGCAAGACTCACAGGGACTGTCTGTAGCATCAGGTCTCTCTTTCCCTTTCCAGCATGAACATCACAGATCCAAGCCTGCTTGAAGCCCTGCGGGCGAAACTCCACCCTAAGACACAGTTATCATTGCTAACATCACATCTGCATGGTAGGGTCCAGGAGAATGAGCAGAACTGTACCCTCAGAGGTTGATGTTATGTCAACAGGGTAGAGCCTTAGAAGTCTTGCCACGCTTCAGATGTAGACGTGATATCAGGACAGGGAACCAACACAGTGGAAACTTTTAATGTGACCATGATGGAGTGCAGTTCTGTAGTACACCTGTCTTTGAAAGTGTTTTTATTTTTCAGCATTTTCCCATATCTGTTTAAAACTGTATGTAATTCTTCGAACCGGTTTCATTTACTTTTTATTTTCTTATAGGGCTATACCATATCTCTAAATCTCTTCATGAGCTATTGAAATGATCTTTCAGGAGCTGGGCTCTCTAGCTCCTAGTTGAAGACAGTACTTTTGCATTGCATACATCTAGTACCGTAGTGTTTTATAATGGGTATTGTGGGGTTCTACAATATTTTTTATCCTGTGGATAGTTTATTCACCCAAATTCCTTTGTATGAGTAGACTTGTTGACTCTTGCACTTGCCTCGTTTGAGATGCATTATATTTAGAAACACATGTGAGACATGAATCTTGATGTTTATATCATCAGGCCCACCAAAGATGTTAAGCAACACTGAGCTTCATCAAATGCAGCAGGTCCTGTGGGTAATTCTGTGATATTTATAAGAACGTGTTTATTTTTTCATGTAGTCTTCCTTTATCGGCACACGACACAAATGTAATGTAAACCAATGTAGGTATTCACAGCATGCTAATGAATTGCACAAGTGTTCCACCTGCAAGTCCATTTCAATCCATAGTCTATGGGAACAGGAAGGAGATCTGAATAATTGTCTGCATAAGTCATGATGAAGAGAAAGTCTTGTGAGGTCTCAAGTAACACTTGTGTACTAATGAAATAATCATGTGCCTAAAAGCTGTGCTCTACGCAGACTCACTTAGCTAGTCAAATAAATAGACATTGTCTTTCATTTCCCCCTTTTCATCCTGATCTTGGGTTTCAGTGTACAATCTTCCACCAGCTTTCAATTTTGTAGAAATATTGATGTGAAATGTTTTGTTGATGGTTCTTCTAAAAATATACAACTTCTGGTCCAATTCATCAGTGATCAGTGAACCTTCGTAATTGCCATTACATACTTTTCTCATGAGGTTTACACTACATGGCCCAGAATGTGTTAGATGCTCAAGTTAAAAAGGCTAGAGCAATTCTTTCATGTAAAACATCTCGCAAACATCTAGACATATAGTGAATTTAGGTTGAGGTAAAGTGTTTTCCACTTAGGATAGTAAAATAAGGTATTTATAAAGTGCACCCAACATGTTCGATTCCAGTATTATAATAACTGCTGACACAGTTATTAATCTCATGACTTATACTCTCATCTGTCCATTGACTTTTGGCTGTTTGGCCAGTATACAATAGTCAATGGCAGATCTACCCAATTGTATTTGCGATATGCCTCGCATTATGTTCTGTAGGACCATTTCTAATGGTTCCACTAATGATATTCCCTGAAGTTTGAATTTTCTTAAAATTCTTTGGTTTTAATTAGAGATGAGCGAATCTTCCAAGATTCGCTTTGGCGAATATTCGCCCAATTTTTAAAAAGATTCGCCTCGGATAAGATTAGATTCGGTTCAAGTTTCGTTAAATAAAATTTGTCTTCTGCAACATTAGTGTACAATATGATGCATACGTAGCGCTAGCGCACAAAGATCTTCCTAAGCGAATCTGAAAAGATTCGGATTCGCTTCGGTGTAGAAAAAAATCGAAGATTCGTATCGAATATACGAAGCAGTGAATAGACTCGCTCATCTCTAGTTTTAATGCTGAATTCTCCCAGCATCTTGTCAGCTTGATGTCTACATGGAGTTTAATCTGGTGATGTTCATTATGTATTACTAGATGCAATATAGTAGGAGAAATTAAGTTTCCAACTGCATCACAGCACACTTTGAGATATAAAAATAGTCAAACACAAAAGATGATAGGCGCTTCAAAACTCAGGATTAAAAATCTATAATGTTTGGTCTGCTATTCTTTCAAGACTTTGATTTCTATCTGTCTATCTAGACAAATAGGAAATGTCATGGTATTAGAACTTTTAATTCTGGCTGTTGAAACCGTAATTTAGCCAAGGTTCTCAGCTGGTGCTATTATAGCTGGTGCTATAATGGTGTAATTTTCCAAAGGAGCTCTGAAAAATAAAAAGTGGAATCTGATTGGTTGTTATGGGCAACTAAACCAGTAAACCATAAAAATGCTAAATTTGATATTGCTATCATCATACTGACCTGAAGGTAACATGCTGAATGTATCCCAAAAGGGTACCATTGAAAAATTCAACTTGCCCCACAGAAAAGAAGTCCTTGTATGCCTGAATCAATGGAAAAATAAAGAAGTTATGGCTCTCAGGATGCAATGAACCCCCCACCCTCCCGAAAAAATCAGTACATCCTTACAGTCCAAAAGAGCTGTTCCCTTAAGAGGTTAATAATGGGAATATAATTACCGTAATAACGTTTAATAAATTCTTAATAAAGTTAAAACATGCATAACATTTAATAAATACATAAAAGGTTTTCCAATCTGATAAATATTTATATACAACAATTGTACAATTGTGGGTTGTTATTAAAATGATTTAGAAAAGCCTCAAAATGGTATTAAAAAAGTCACTGGTTGAGTCAGTTCACTGCTGCAGCCGGTGATTGGCTGGAGTACATTTACTTTGTAGTAAGTAGATCATTGGTTAGTGGATTTGTGCTTCGCATGGATCATCCATAGTGCACTGCCAGCTTTAGTAGGCTGTGTCTGTAGAGATGACCTGCTGGAGTTCTGCAAAATGTGAATAATTTCTAAAACAGGTCATATTTCATTTTAATGTACCTTAATGAGATGACAGTTTTTCACTACTTAGAGTTTCCCACCTTAAGTAATTTTAACTTTGCTACAATTTAGAATTTTGGACAGATATTGGAACCACATTATTCAGGCACAAAATCCCTTTTTTTACGCCAGCCAGACCTCTGCGTTCTGCTGGGGAGGTGTGGCAATTAACAGGCACTTCTTGGTGTCGATGTGTTTTCCTTCCCATAGCAACAGCACAGTCTTAAATGCAGCAGCTCTTGGTAAGCGGTCCAGCCTTGCACAGTAAATCTTTCTTTCACCACACTCAAGGGAGTGATTAACATTTTACATGTCAGTACACTCATAACCAACTACTCAGCGAGATGGCTACAGTTCAGTTATTCCCTTTGCCCTAAAGACGATTTGGCAAGACATGGAGCTGTTGTTAATCCCATCATCAAGATTAAATAATGGAACAGTATAGTCAAACTGGAATGATAGAAACACTTCAATTTGGTGTTGTGATGGACTGTGCTGTAATTTGAGTGAGTGATAGGCTTCATGGTGCGTTACTGGGTCAAAACAGCAGATGAGATTGATTAAATTATCTCCAAAACATAGTTTATCCAAGAAATGTGTATAAACTGTATGTGCTAAAGGAGTTTGGAAAATTCAATAACCTTCACTATATCATCTTTCTGTTTATCAGAGGATTTCCAGTGCTTCTTCCAGAAATATTCCACTTCCCAAAGCTTCAATATGTGTACTTGTTGTGTAATAACTAGCCAACTCTGTATGAATGGTCTGTATACATTAAGTAGGAGAGACACACATCCTTTCATTGAATGCACTAAGGTAGTGTAATAATGGCAAGATTTAAAATAAAATATTTAAGATCTGTTTCACACTTCCGGAATTCTGTCGTAGCATAGCATGCAGGGCATAGGCCGGAGAAAAAACACTGCTTGCAGCGGTATTTATCCAGCCGTTTCGGCTTACATGCTGGATTGTGGCTGGATCACCTCTGGACCCCATTATAGTTAATGGGGACGGATCAATGAAAACACTAGTGTGCAACTAGCCTAATATCTAAAAAGAAAATTAGTTTTTTTATATGCAGTACACAGTAAGGTTTAGGACAACCGCCATATGACATGTCCATATGGAAACCATAGAGCTGTCTTGATTGATGCTCAAGGGTTTTTTTTAGATGCAGATGAGGACCAAATAGATTCATTAATCCATCAAAGAGTTTCCAGATAATTGTAATGTATGCACTACGACATAAGGATAGGTATGTTTCTGTAAAAATATGATGCAGGAAGGGCTCTGGAGGACTCAGCTCAATCATGTATTATGCAATTTCAGTGGATTTTGTGTAATGTGACACAAGTTATTTGCACTGGGAAAGGTATAAGTATTGTCACAAAGTGGAGCTGCTTAGAAAAAGGCGTTATTCTAATCAGTAACCCCAGCAAGGCTTCTTTTCTGTCTAGAAATATAGAGAACTTAAAATATGTTTGGCATCAGAAAAGAGAGACTTTGTCAATTGTAGATACAGTCAGGTTTGATGCCCAAAATATATCAAGCTCTCTATAGGATCCTCTGAGAAAATATGCAGGAACTCAACAGACTTGCTGGTTGTCCTAATGGGACAACTCATTTAATGAAATACTGTATTATAGACAATCCAGAAAAATAAAAATGTATGATATTCTCTTTCATATGCCTTATAACTATATGTTTTATCACTCTGGAGGTAATTTTGTAGGACAGAATAGGGGCAAGGGTGTGTTAGGCACATTCCAGCCGTGGTTTATGTCACCACATCCAGCTACTTTGGAATTTGCAGGCGATTGGTGGATGTCAGTTCTTCAGACCCACCCGTCTAGATAGGGATATAACTTGGTGCAAAGACACAACCAAAATGGATGAATGATAGCTTCTATATCATAAAGAAACTATCATTCATCTATTCTGGTAGTGTCTTTGCCCAAAGGGATGTCCCTATCTAGGTAGGTTTGAAGAACTGTCATTCACCAATCGTCTGCAAATCTCTTCTGCCCCTGGGACCCAGACACCAAAGGCAGCAGCGACCACTACTATCAAAAACTTTCCTTTAGTGTTGTGACTAACAACAACTAACTAACGCACAACAAAAGAAGGTGCATGACCATCCCAGTGCTTGGCGACTTTCTATTACAAACTCACTCTGTGAGCGCCTTCTCTTCCTTCCTTTGGCCTTTTCAGGCTACTTGGGAAAGGACGGCCCAAGACTTACTCTTTTTACTTTTCTTTACATGCAAGACATGGCAAAGCAGAGCTAATCCCTTCTCTCCTACATTACTTTTCTGGCGGGGAGGAAAAGCTCTGCACAAGTTTATATTGGCCATAGGGAAGGGAAATATGCCTGGGCCAGTCATATTCACAATTTCCATGTAAACTGCAGGGGAAAATGTTCAGCACAGGTACTCACTAGTGGTGAACAGGTAAATCAAACTCATAACTTAACAATTCACAGCTTCTGTTAGATGTTATACTTGATTTAGTAGCATGTCCTGCTTAAAGGAACACTCTGGGTAAAACTTTGTTAAGCCTGTTGAAAGGCCTGAGGGGGGTTCATGAAACAGCCATTCGAAGAGCACCAAAGAAAATATCTCAGTGCCAGGCATCACCCCATTAAAACCTACAACAGTCTAGCACAGAGTGTTCTTTTAAGAAATATTGCATGGCACAGGAGGTCCCTATGGATTGCCATGTTGAGTATCCAGTGATGCTCAAGACCCAGTCAAAGTGGAGCACCAGGTTGAATGATTGCCATGTTAACATCCTTACATTTATCAGCACGTGGTTTAATTTTTGCATTTGCTGTCTTTACAAAGCTTATAGTGCAGATGTGAATGTGCTTAATTTTTATTGTATATAATTAAAGGCTTAGGTTACCCTCAACATTGTGTGTAGGAGACTAGTTTATAGCATATGTAGCCGAACCATAGAGTTTTAGAAATAATATAATACGTAAACGAGAACAGAAATGATCCCATTGCTGTTATCTAAGGCTGGACGCCAGCTCGCACCCGGCACATGAAAAGCCATTCCAACCATTCAATGTCATCATGTGCAGGAAATTCTGAAGAGTTTTCTTAAAGTAATGCAGGTGGTGTTCTAACACACTTGTTCTGTTCATCCAGTGTAATTCTTCTCTAACTAGCCTTTGGACAACTGGCGATGTCTGTAGACCATTTCTTTACTTTTACCAAGATCATTAGAAAAATTGTCCTACAAAGCACATTGAAGTGATCTCATTGTGCTTAATCTAGTTTCCAGATGCAAGAAATGCATTATATATGACGAATGCTTGGTAAACAAGATAGTATTTCTAATAGTAATTTATAGAGATGGGTCAATCAATTCCAAACATATCGAGTTTGAACTGAAGTTTGTACAAATTTGAGTTTCATTGTAGTTTTTGGTGGTTTTATATGGGGGAATTTTAGAGAGAGAGAGAGAATGGGAGAGAAAAAAAAAGAAAAAATGTGAGAGACTAGAGTGAAAAGAAATTCTAGGAGTCAGGGGCGTAGCTATAGGGGGTGCAGAGGTACCAGTCGCTACCAGGCCCAGGAGCCTGAGGGGGCCCAAAGACCCTAGGATTAAGAAAGTTCAAGCTGGTAAAGTTACACCTCTGACTGGAGGAAAGGGGTTTCGGTCAAGAATTAGATTTCACTTTTTCCCTCTGGCAGCAGAAAGGCTATGTGCTTCTCTGCTCCTGGCCACAAAGGAAGGGGGGCCCAAGCTGAACTCTTGCACCTGGACCCACGAGCCTTTAGCTACTCCCCTGCTTGGAGTCCTAGGAGACCTCAGAGTGTCATACATGAATTTGCAGGCCAATTGGAGCACTGGGGGGTATTCACATGACCGTATTTGTTTTGCAATCCAGTAGTTGCGGATCTGCAAAACACAAATACCGGCCATGTGCATTAGTCCTTTTGCAGATCAAAACATCCTGTCCTTTTTTAGAAATACCTATTCTAGTCTGCAAAACAGACAAGAATAGGGCATGTTCTATTTTTTTTTTTGTTTAGGGCCGGTCACTAAGAAATGCAGCTGTCGTGCTGCTTTTATTTAGGTATTTATCTACTTGCTTGTTGAAGTGCTTATGTAAAATAATTATTATTTGTTTTCTATTGAGCAGGCACCAATTAGAACTTCACCTACACCAGCCCAAATCCCCTCGACAGCAGTGTTTCTCCTGCTTTATTTACTGGAACACAAACAGTTGGAGAACACACAAATCCCTCAGCCACTTGATATTAAGATAAACACACTGGCGGCTGAGATCTCGATGTGTACAAGTGTTCAGTCCATTGCACAGTGACGTGCGCAGCAGCCATGTAGCTCATTATTGTACATTATTGTATGTACTATATACAAACTTTTTTACAGACTGGGATCACATGGCCGATGATTGCATAACTCAGTAATAAAGTGCTTTCCCAACAGCTGTCAGACTGTGGCAATGGTTTTATGGAGATGCGATCCAGATTGTTTTGAATGGAAAAGCAGTGTGACCTTGGTTTCCTGTTCAGCACTCAGGTATAGGAAGCAATTGTTGCTTGTTAAACCAAAAATAACTTGCATTTAGGCCAGATTGTTACAGGCTCATTTAGCTTTGGAGGTACTTCTATGTACTTCTGCCTCCACATCTTTTAAAATCGTCAGGTATTACTTTGATTAAAGCAATTTAGATGAATCTAAATAATGCACAGACGTAAGCTGTTTGCACACGGGCCCTTGTTAACCAATCAGAGAACAGACGCAGATAAAAACTTGGATCTAGAACAAAATAAATGCTACAAATGAACTTTATGGATCTAAAGCAAACCATCATAAAAAATGAAGGGAAGTAAATGTCAGACCAATGTGTTCTGCTTGGCTCTAGACAATTTCAAGTGAACAGGCTAGCCCTTAATTCACACAGGTTTTCCTGAGCATTATCATAGCCCTGGATTTGACTTAAAGGGGTTGTGTCAGTTCGGCAAACAGCGTTTCTTATGTAGAGGAAGTTAAAACAAGGCATTTACTAATATATTTTACACTAAACTGTGTAAAGTAATTAACACAGAAGAGGACAGTGCACTGCTACAGATGGATCTGGATAGATTGGGCAGAGAAGTGGCAGATGAGGTTTAACACTGACAAATGTGAGGTTATGTACATGGAAAGGAATAATGCAAGTCACCAGTACATACTAAATGGTAAAACACTGGGTAACACTGACATTTAAAAGGACTTAGGAATTTTGGTGAACAGCAAACTAAGCTGTAGAAACCAGTGTCAGACAGCTGCTGCCAAGGCCAATAAGATAATGGGTTGCATTAAAAGAGGCATAGATGCCCATGATGAGAACATAGTCCTGCCACTTTACAAATCACTAGTCAGACCACACATGGAGTACTTTGTACAGTTCTGGGCTCCTGTGAACAAGGCAGACATAGCAGAGCTGGAGAGGGTTCAGAGGAGGGCAACTAAAGTAATAACTGGAATGGGTGGACTACAATATCCAGAAAGATTATCAAAATTAGGGTTAGTCACTTTAGAAAAAAGATGACTAAGGGGAAATCTACTAACTATGTATAAATATATCAGGGGTCAGTACAGAGATCTCTCCCATCATCTATTTATCCCCAGGACTGACGAGGGGACATCCTCTGTGTCTGGAGGAAAGAAGGTTTGTACACAAACATAGAAGAGGATTCTTTACGGTAAGAGCAGTAAGACTATGGAACTCTCTGCCTGAGGAGGTGGTGATGGTAAGTTCACTAAAAGAGTTCAAGAGGGGCCTGGATGTATTTCTGGAGTGTAATAATATTGCAGGTTATAGTTACTAGAGAGGGATCATTGATCTAGGTATTAATTCTGATTGCCTGATTGGAGTCGGGAAGGAATTTTTTCCCCCTAAAGTGGGGAAAATTGGCTTCTACCTCACAAGGTTTTTTTTTTCCTTCCTCTGGATCAACTTGTAGGAAAACAGGCCGAACTGGATGGATAGATGTCTTTTTTTCTGCCTTATAAACTATGTTACTATGTTACTATGTTCATATTGCTTCCTTTGCTGGCTGGATTAATTTTTCCATCACAGTATATGATGGAACACTGCTCATTTCCATGATTACAACCACCCTTTAATCAATCAGCCGTGGCCATGCTTGCTCACTATAGGAAAAAGTGCCAGCCTGTGAGAGCTCCCATGGCCTTGGCCACCAGAGAGGCTGGTGTTGTTTCCTATAGTGTGCAAACATGGCCACCGCTGCTGGATTACAGGGTCGTCATAGTCCCTGGATACAAGCAGCGTATAATGTGATGGAAAAAATGAATCCAGCCAGCAAAGGAAGCAATATGGACAATCATAATACATTAGTAAGTGGCTTGTATTAACTTTCTCTACATAATAAATGACATTTGCTAAAGTGACACAACAACTTTAAGCCAAAAACACTGCGAAAACAAATTATGTCTTGAGAAGAGGAAGCACAAATGTCGGCCAACTGTGGGAGTTTACCCGTGTTCCTTAATGTATAGCATTAGGTTACGTCTAGTGCGAGTGTCCATGCACACATTTTCTTGTACACTTCATTACTGTGCTTAAGCAAGTAAAAATTTATAGAAAACAGTACATTTTGGGAGGTAATTGCTCTCTAGTGTACTCCAAACCTGCACTCTTATGATCAAAGGTCACTGCCCTCCCTGATAGAGTTACCAGAGTAGTCATGCATTAGATGTACCACATAGATATCCAGACTGCCATGGCTAATATTGTAACAATACACACTGGGGCTACATGGGTCAGTGGTAAAAATGGGCCGTGCATGGACTCCATCCATGTGCACTTCTTTATAAAATTCTACAGTGTTTACAATCCAGAACAAGGATGAATTTACTATGACCCATCTTAAATAGTCATGATAGGATTTTCCTATATATGACAGAATGTTATACTTTTTTACATACATATATATTTTTATAGGTGGATTTGTGCCTTGGGCTAAGCGGATGTAGAAGTTTATTTAACCTAGTATTTTAAGTGGTTGAATATTTTTTCAAGAAGCAGGACCACTCTTGTTCTTACATTTTGCCTGGTATTTGAGTTAAACCACACAGTTGATCATCTTGATACAAAGGAAATGTCTGGAAATGGCCGATCAGCCAATCACTGGCAACAGCAGTGACCCATCTCATGCAGTGACTGGCTGAGAACCTGGCTGAGCTTCCTGAGAAACAGGAAGAGCAGATCAGTAAGGGGCAATGGGAGCAGCGAGGGATTGGTGAGTTGATTTTATTTTTAAAAGAAATGCAATGCAGTCTGAAAGCACCATGTTATAGAGCAGGAGACATCAGGCAGATTGATATATATTTTTATGTCAAAATATTCAGTAAACCTTGTAATTTATACATTTATAAATTTGCTTTTTCCACTTCATGTGAACAGCTATCGGTACAGGAAGGATGTGTTATCAGTGATTGATGGCATTTTGTGTATAAGTGTGTATACAGAGATAGCTGTCAGTCCTTGATAACACCTCTTCCCTGTACCAATAGCTGTTCAAGGGCTGTAAATATAAATGTAAAAATGACAAGTTTTACTGAATCTTTTCCCATAAAATTATACAGGGTGGCCCACAAAAAAGTAGCCTGCCTCCAATATCTCCAAATCAAACTGCCTAATAGTAAATCTGTCTTAGTTGTCTATAGCAACCAATCAGAGCCCTGTAGGAACTGAAAGCTCAGCTTTGATTGGTTGCTATGGGCAACTAAGACTGATTTACTATTCAGTTTGATAAAAGTGGCATATTGTGTCAGAAGGATGTTGTTCTCCCTGGAACAGCGAATAGTGATTATGGAAGGCCATGGGAGAAGCAGATTTATTAAGGAAACTGAAGAGACTTTTGCCAACAAGTACCCAGGAACAAAACCACCATCTAAATGTTGTATTCAGAGTCTGGTTTGGAAATAGCATCAGACTGGCTCTGTTGCAAACATAAGTAAACTGAGGCTTCCATCAATCAGGATGACTGAAATTGTGCATGAAATTCAGCAGCGGATTGCAAGTAGCCCCCAAAAACCAACTCAAAGACTGTCTCAGCAAGTTGGTGTACCACGAACGATGTGTTAGCAAGTACTGAAATCTCTAAATCTGAAACCGTACCGAATAACGTGTGTGCAGGAACTGAAAGAGTCTAACAAAGCTAAACGTATAAATTGCTGTACTTGGTTGCTGACTATAATTGCTGACAGACATTTGGACCCATTGCTGTACTTCATGACTGATGGCTTGGTTTCATTTATCAGGTCACATACATTCCCAGAATATGAGGTACTGGTCTGCTGAAAATCCCCATTTGACTCACGAAACAGCACTTCACGACCAGATAACATGCTGCCTGTAGATTACATTGTATATTTTGGTGACAGGTCCTCCTTAAAACACACTCTGAACTCCTGACGCCATTTTTCTCACTGGAGAATCCATTTAAGGTTTTGTCCACCCTGGTGCATGGGATTATAAGTCATAACATGAAAAACACCTTTAAGCTCTAATAATAAAAAACAGACACTGTCTTTGAGTGGAAAATATTTGGTCTTTATTACGGACTTTATTAGTTAACCATAAATATCAACCAATTTAGTAAAAACTCACCACTGAAAACTCACCAAAATTTTAATAATAATATCAACATAATTAAATAAGTTACCATAATAAAGAAGACCCATAAAGGATAATACATTATAGGTATATATAAGCTCAACCATAAACTTCAGCTTCATCACAATTCGCTTATCACACTCCTGCCAGCCTCAGCAAGGTGCAGCAGACCCCACTCCACCAAATACAAGTTCAATCATGGTACAAGTTAAAATTGTCCAAACCAATAGGAGAAAGATGAACAAAATCAGAAAAATAAAGGCTGGGCTAACCTCCATCCAAATCAATAAGACAGTAAGACATGCCCCAAACAAAAGGAATAAAACTTTGATGTAAACGATTAACTTGTTTCCTGATCCAATCAAAATACTTCAACAAAGGAGATTGGAGCCATAATAAACGTGGAACAATCTCTGAAAAACACTAACGAGAATTTGGAATAATCCCATGTGGACATCAAACTAGCCTTAATTTTAAAAACCAGCTCCATTGTACCCGATTTTCCGAAATAATTCCCATCCTGATGCACGATGATGATGTCTGTGTCAGGTAAAAATGCAGACATCACCAAAAGTTGATAAAAAAACCCATTCCATGTCAATCTTCTTACACCATGCCAGCAGATACGAACCACATCAGATGAAAAGGAAAGGTTCACACCATAGCATCGTTCACCGGCTCTTTTCTCCACCCAGTGCACGAAGGAGTTTCCAACTATCCAAACCACTTTACCTGAAACTTAAAAATAAAAGCATTAAGCAATAGAAAAAGACGGACATATAAAAAGTAACATTTTGAGGACCAGCGACCCAAAGCCTGAATAGCCGCTTTATCAAAACCCAAACGAAAAGCTTCGGTTTCTGCACCAATACTAAAGGAATGCAAAGAAAAATGACCATCAACCAAATCTAATGCAGAAATACCATTAGATAAAGTCAAACGAAATCAAAACTGAGTTAAAGGAGAACCATCCAAATTAACCAAAAACAGAGAAAACCCAGAGGCCAAACAGACAAATAAATACGGCAAAACCCAACAGGAGAGACAACTGAAGAGGAAACCTTACCAAGCCAAACCCAAACCCCTTTACCATCCTGATCAGTTTTAGATCTAGATATAAACAGACTAACAGAGTCTGGAAACAAGAAAGCAGAAGAAAACAATAAACCCAACCTATCTCACCGAGAATGAGGAAGCAACTCACCAATCCTCAAAGCACCAAAAAGCATCAAAACATAGGCTGTAGAAAACAAAACAGCTTCATAAACAGAAGAACAAACAGAAACATTGACCTGAGTCAGTCAAGCCAAAATAGAAGGGGTAATAGGGAAATGACTGTCCACAATGGACACACTCTTCTTCTAACCCTTTAACAACTGGTGGATGATAAAGAAATCCAACAAAGATGGACCACCCAACACCTTCAGAAAGAAAGAAACAGCAGCTAAAATTTGACAAACAGAGTAATGCGCAAGATTCACCTGAAACAAAGAAGGAATGCTAAAGCTGAATTCTCTGTAACAATAAATGAATACCCAGATAGGAAACAAAACCAAACCATGAACTTATGTAACCTGACAATGTAGAGGAAGCCACCGACTGATGCACAAAAATTGAATATTAGGACCTAATGCAGCCCCAGAGGTGCTCTGGGGAAGGATTGCCTTTCTATTTGGCCCCAGGAACTAGTTCCAGAAACTTGGAAAACTGAAAGCAAGACAAAGAATCAGTAATGTCTACTATCTCACCTACCGTGTTTCCCCGAAAATAAGACAGTGTCTTATTATTTTTTTTCCTCCAAAAAAGTGTTAGGGCTTATTTTCGGGATAGGGCTTATTTTCAGGGAAACACTGTTTAAAGCGTGCCCCCATCAGACCCCCGATCAGCCCACTGTGCCCCCTTCAGACCTCAGATCAGCATGCCCCCATCAGACCCCCGATCAGCCCACTGTGCCCCCTTCAGACCTCAGATCAGCATGCCCCCATCAGACCCCCGATCAGCCCACTGTGCCCCCTTCAGACCTCAGATCAGCGTGCCCCCATCAGACCGGCCAATCCAGCCCCACAATAATAAAATAAAAAACTCCTCTTACCTGTCCTGCGCTGCGGCTCCGCTCCGGGTCCGGCGCTCCACAGGCTTCTGAGGCCGGCGCTGCACTGTCACCTGACTGCGTGCAGCGTCAGGTAATAGTGCGCGCACTATGTCCTGATGCTGTACGTGGTCAGGACAGTGCAGCGCCAGCCCTGGAAGCCTGTGGAGCACCAGACCCGGAGCGGAGCCGTGGCGCAGGACAGGTAAGAGGAGTTTTTTATTTTATTACTATGGGGCAGGGTGGGCTGATCTGAGGTCTGATAGGGTGATAGGGTGAAAATATACAAGTGAGCGCTTCCATAATGGAAGCTCTCACTTGTATCCGCTTTATAACACGCACCGCAATTTTCCCCCTACTTTTTGGGGAAAAAAGTGCGTCTTTTATAAAGCGAAAAATACGGTAATGTAGATAGGGCTTATTTTTGGAGTAGGGCTTATATTTTAAGCCTACTCCAAAAACAAGACAAAATAGCACTAGGGCTTATTTTAGGGATAGGTCTTATTTTCGGGGAAACACGGTACTAGTACACCAGTGTCCCTGTAAAAGGCACCAAAGCCCACTGAACCAGCAGCATCAGTAAACAACTGAAGCTCAGACTGAGAAATAATATCCATCTGCCAAATCAAATGACCATTAAATTGCTGAAAAAATTCCATCCAAACCAACAAATGCTCCTTCACTTCCCTATCAACCCGAACATTAAGAAGAGAATTCCTAAAACCAGCTATAGACAGAGCACAACGTCTGTAAAATATCCTACCCAAAGGCATAATTCTAGAGAAGAAAGTCACAATACCTAATAAACACTGAATTTTCTTAACCATCAACTTCGTTTTATGCAGAAGGACATGAATAGCCAAAACGGCCCTGTCTGCTTTCTCACAAAGCAAGAGAAACTCACCTGCTACAGTATCAATCTCAATACTTAAATACTCCAAACAAGTACAGGGAAACACCATCTTCTCATCTGCTAATGGTATACCAAAATCCAAACAAAGTCAACAAAACCTTGGAGCAAATTCAAACAGGCAGGGAAATCCCTAGGACCTATAAACAAAAATCATCATGAGTCAGAAAACCTTGGCCTACGTTAACTGAAACAACCATTCCAAAATAAAAACAAGACAGAGAACAGCCCATAGACTTATTAAAAAAGAAACAACCCTAAAACAAATGAAAACCCAGAGAACTAAAACCAGAAGGGTGAACTGGTAATAAAGGGAAAGCAGACATAATATCGGCCTTGGCAAGAAGAGAACCATGACCAAAACTGCGAATCAGACCAACAGCATAATCAAAGGTTAAAAAAGAGGGGTTTTCAGTCAGCACATCCCAATGCGCAGGTGCACGTTGCTATGGCTGATTGCAATGAAAAGGAAAATACATACAATGCAACGGCACACTGCTAACCAGATAAAGCACAAAATGCCATAGAGATATGAAGTATTCTGGAGCTAATGCTATGCTTGTTTGGTAAATTAGAGATTCTTGGCAAATATATTTTGTACAAAATTATCTGGGCCCGTTCACCAAATCGTCCAGGTGATCTCCTACCTGTTATGTGCCAACCTTGGCTTCCGTATAATCAGGGGGTGTTTGGTTCCACATGCATGCTGGGTCCGTTTCCGCCTTTTGCCATTTGTAGTGCTTCAAAGGCCTCCACTAATACAGGGATGCAGGTACCAAGCATGCATGCCGAGTCCACTCGGCTTTATAGTTACACTAGTTAAAATCAGCCTATGGAGCAGGCGGGGCTAGTCAGGAGTGCATGACCAAATGGAGTAGCCACACCTCCAGTACAAACTTACAAAGAAAAAAAGAGGGGTTTTCAGTCAGCACATCCCAATGCGCAGGTGCACGTTGCTATGGCTGATTGCAATGAAAAGGAAAATACATACAATGCAACGGCACACTGCTAACCAGATAAAGCACAAAATACCATAGAGATATGAAGTATTCTGGAGCTAATGCTATGCTTGTTTGGTAAATTAGAGATTCTTGGCAAATATATTTTGTACAAAATTATCTGATTTTAACTAGTGTAACTATAAAGCCGAGTGGACTCGGCATGCATGCTTGGTACCTGCATCCCTGTATTAGTGGAGGCCTTTGAAGCACTACAAATGGCAAAAGGCAGAAAGGACCCAGCATGCATGTGGAACCAAACACCCCCTGATTATACGGAAACCAAGGTTGGCACATAACAGGTAGTAAATAGTGTTAGGTTCCCATTCTACAGAGATCACCTGGACGATTTGGTGAACGGGCCCAGATAATTTTGTACAAAATATATTTGCCAAGAATCTCTAATTTACCAAACAAGCATAGTATTAGCTCCAGAATACTTCATATCTCTATGGAATTTTGTGCTTTATCTGGTTAGCAGTGTGCCGTTGCATTGTATGTATTTTCCTTTTCATTGCAATCAGCCATAGCAACGTGCACCTGCGCATTGGGATGTGCTGACTGAAAACCCCTCTTTTTTTCTTTGTAAGTTTGTACTGGAGGTGTGGCTACTCCATTTGGTCATGCACTCCTGACTAGCCCCGCCTGCTCCATAGGCTGATTTTAACTAGTGTAACTATAAAGCCGAGTGGACTCGGCATGCATGCTTGGTACCTGCATCCCTGTATTAGTGGAGGCCTTTGAAGCACTACAAATGGCAAAAGGCAGAAACGAACCCAGCATGCATGTGGAAACAAACACCCCCTGATTATACGGAAGCCAAGGTTGGCACATAACAGGTAGGAAATCGTGTTAGGTTCCTGTTCTACAGAGATCACCTGGACGATTTGGTGAACGGGCCCAGATAATTTTGTACAAAATATATTTGCCAAGAATCTCTAATTTACCAAACAAGCATAGCATTAGCTCCAGAATACTTCATATCTCTATGGCATTTTGTGCTTTATCTGTTTAGCAGTTTGCCGTTGCATTGTATGTATTTTCATAATCAAAGTTTGAATAAGAAACAGAAGCAAGACTCTTGCTTGAAGGAAGCACCAGAATGAAAACAAAAGCAAGACTCTTGCTTGAGAGATGCACCAGAAGGAAAAGACAAGTGGTGAATTAAATGTAATGAATTAAGCTCCTTCTTGGGAACAGCTCCCAATGGAGAGAGACGGAGAGGACTAGAAAAAGGGCTGGCCACCTTGCCCAAAGAAATTTCTTTAAAAAAAATTTCTGCAACCACACCCGGAAATACATCCACAGACTTCAAATTTCTTAACATTGCATAACCACAACCAGAAAACCCAGGAACCACAAAACCATCACTAAACCCATTATCCAAGAGAACCGCCACCTGATGGTTTGGATAACGATTTAACCCTAAGGCAGTAGCCTCAACCGCCTTACCGGTGTCAATGCTAATACCCAACATGTCCCTAGTGGAGGGAGGGCCAGGGATGCTAGCCTTCTTGAAAGATGTAGACATTGGGTGTCCCCCTCCACAAAAGGAACATTCATGCTTGTACCAACACGTGGCAGGCCATCGACAATGGCTCTCATTAAAAGCGAAATAAGTACCTTCACGCAACAAAGAAGTTGTTGAAGATGAGGAGGTAAGTTCTAGACTTGACCGTGGCGACTCAATGGATGTCGTATATTTGGACTTCTCCAAAGCGTTTGACACGGTACCACATAAAAGGTTAGTATACAAAATGAGAATGCTTGGCCTGGGAGAAAATGTCTGTATGTGGGTAAGTAACTGGCTCAGTGATAGAAAACAGAGGGTGGTTATTAACGGTAGATACTCAGATTGGGTCACTGTCACTAGTGGGGGTACCACAGGGGTCTGTATTGGGTCCTATTCTCTTCAATATATTTATTAATGATATTGTAGAAGGTTTGCATAGTAAAATATCAATTTTTGCAGATGACACTAAACTGTGTAAAGTAATTAACACAGAGGAGGACAGTGCACTGCTACAGCAGGATCTGGATAGACTGGAGGCTTGGTCAGAAAAGTGGCAGATGGGAAGGAATAATGCAAGTCACCAGTACATACTAAATGGTAAAGCATTGGGTAACTCTGACATGGAAAAGGACCTAGGAATTTTAGTGAACAGCAAACTAAGCTGTAGAAGCCAGTGCCAGACAGCTGCTGCCAAGGCCAATAAGATAATGGGTTGCATCAAAAGGGGCATAGATGCCCATGATGAGAACATAGTCCTGCCACTTTACAAATCACTAGTCAGACCACACATGGAGTACTGTGTACAGTTCTGGGCTCCTGTGAACAAGGCAGACATAGCAGAGCTGGAGAGGGTTCATAGGAGGGCAACTAAAGTAATAACTGGAATGGGTGGACTACAGTACCCAGAAAGATTATCAAAATTAGGGTTATTCACTTTAGAAAAAAGACGACTGAGGGGAGATCTAATAACTATGTATAAATATATCAGGGGTCAGTACAGAGATCTCTCCCATCATCTATTTATCTCGATGACTGTGACTGTGACGAGGGGACATCCTCTGCGTCTGGAGGAAAGAAGGTTTGTACATAAACATAGAAGAGGATTCTTTATGGTAAGAGCAGTGAGACTGTGGAACTCTCTGTCTGAGGAGGTGGTGATGGTAAGTTCACTAAAAGAGTTCAAGAAGGGCCTGGATGTATTTCTGGAGGGTAATAATATTACAGGTTATAGTTACTAGAGAGGGGTCGTTGATCCAGGGAGTTATTCTGATTGCCTGATTGGAGTCGGGAAGGAATTTTTTCCCCTAAAGTGAGGAAAATTGGCTTCTACCTCACAGGGTTTTTTTTGCCTTCCTCTGGATCAACTTGTAGGAAAACAGGCTGAACTGGATGGACAGATGTCTTTTTTCGGCCTTACAAACTATGTTACTGTGTTACTAATTAGCACTAGGAGACCTCTGCACTGGGGGCCGACAATGCGGTAACATCACGTTCAAGCATAGGCCCACATCCTTCACCCCCCCAACGAAGAGACGGATAAACCGCCATCTTCTGTCTAAAACCTTCATCATAGTGGAACCAACTCAGACCACTAAAATTTTTGTAGTCCTCATGCACAATTTGTAAGTGCTGAAACAAACCCGCACAAAACTCAGGATGACGTTTGCCTAAAACATTGGAGAAAATACAAAATGCTTGCAACCTGTTATTAAATGACCTCTGAATAGGACAACGGTCCTCGTCCAACCATCTTTTTCACTAGCTTCAAAAGAAAATCTTTAGAAGCTGGCAATATCTACAAACTCTCCAGGAGAAATGTAAGGAGTGAAAAAGTTCCTCCTTACAACAAGATTCAGGAATACCACGTGCATGTGAAGGAACAAAAGGTACAACTCCTGCCATCCCAACATCCACAGAAGAAACATTAATACCTGACCAGAACCTAACTCAGTAGAAACACCATGTATGTGTGTGGACGGGGCGGGGAAGAAGGCGGGGGGGCTAACATGGAAGAACCTTGTAAAACAGATAAAACTTGGCACAAAAAGGGAATAAGGGTCTGTGCAGCTGGCAACTAACCCTGCCACTGACCTGCAGAAGAAGAAGGTCCAGGAAGCCAGGACTGTGCAGCAGCTTTAGAGGCAGACCCCACAGAGTAACATCCAGCTTGTGCTGGAGCAGGAGGCAAAGGAGAGGAGGAGCAACCCAGGACCTGCCGTCTGCCACAGGAGCATATTGACCACCTGTAGATCCGCCAGAAATCAAGGTGAACAGTCCCACAGCCACCAGTCCTCCTGCTGCAGCAAGGTCCTCCAAAGCAGGAACAACCGAGGAGACCAATGGGGGAGACTCCGCTGGGTCAGAGACAGCTGGGCCCGCAAAAAGATCCATGAGAGCAGCATCAGGCCCCCTGTGGAATGCAGGCATCACTCCATCGTCAGGAACAACAATCAGGATGTTCAATTACATCCTGATATAGAAGCAGCTCTAATATATATATATATATTGTCAACCCACTTCTGTCTTCTGATGGTTGCAGTTAGAGATGAGCGAAGTTATCCTGCTTCACCAAAGTTCAGAAAGAAATTAGATCAGTTACGAATTACTTTGTCACGAATCACATTCGATTGTATGTAGCGGGTGCATTGACGGGGAATATGGATCTTGCTGCCCTCCTGTCACTGAACCCCTCAGATGCCGCGTTCAACGCTAATCGTCGTATCTGACAGTCACATTGAAGCCTTTCAGGGGTTAATCAAGGGTTAAAAACAAAAAAAAATACCTCATCTATTTGCTCGTGGAGAGGCCGTTGCGGCTATGTAGATTGAAGAAAACGCACTGAATCTTGCGTGTGCTGACGTGATGACAGGTCATTACGCTGGCCAGACGCCGGTCTTAATAAATGCCTTGTGCTGGCGGTGGATGTGCTGAAGTTATGAAGAGGCACAGGCCTCTCCATAACTTAGGCACATCCAGCGCCAGATCAAAATGTAAGGCAGCTTCCTAAGGCAGCTTCCCCTTTCCCACCCATGCCACACCCACAATTTTAGACCTGGCGTGAGCGGGGTGAAGTCGCAGATAGCGCCTAAAATATGTCATCGGCGCCGAAAATACATCAAGTGCCTCCATGCAGGCTTGGTACACCCTACATCGCTTTGACTAGGCATTACACCAGTGATGTCAAACTTGTAACCCTCCAGCTGTTGCAAAACTATAATTCTCAGCATGGTGTTATAGCTGTTGGCTATCTGGGCATGATGAAGGTTTTAAGTTGGAAGTTTGCAACAGCTGGAGGGCCATGAGTTTGACATCACTGCACTACACTATTGGGAATCTGAAATTACCGGGTGTCAGATTGAGGAATCCACATGACCGTATCCATTTTGCAGTCTGCAAATTGCCGGCTGTGTGCGCCCTGCTTTTTCCACTCTCGCATATCTCGCCCTATGTTAGAAATTCCTATTCTTGTCTGCAAAACAGACATGAATAGGACATAATCAAATTTTTTTTGTGGGACTACGGAACTGACTTATGGGGCCCCATTGAAATGAAAAAATGCGTATCGGATGCCGTCGTGTGCATGAGGCGTAATTGTGTCTTGTTTTTTTAGATTTACTTATAGTGCCAAGCTACACATTACAATTCCACAAGGAGAATAGATGAGAATTAATACAGTTTTTAACTTCAAGGATAAAATCTAGATATCAAACCACATTTCTCATTCAGCCGTTTTCAAAAGCGCTTTTATATTTTGTGCACCATCAAAAATATGTAAAATGACAGAAACTTTATTACTAAAGTAGATTAGTGTAAACGGCTAATATTGCTATAAGTCACCACTCTGAGGCAGAAAATAGTGCTGATAATTTACACATGATCAGCTGTAACATTGAAACAACTTATAGGTGGAGTGAATAACACTGATTATCTCTTAACAATGGTCCCTATTAAGGGGTGAAATATATCAGACAGAAAGTGAACAGTAAGGCCCCTTTCACACGGGCGAGATTTCCGCGTGGGTGCAATGCGTGATGCGAACGCATTGCACTCACACTGAATCCTGACTAGAGTTGAGCGAATGTGCTTGTAACGAGCACTGTAGTGCTCGGATCCCCTGCACTCGCATGGCCGCAGGCATCCGGATCCGTCCTCACCTGACTGTAAGTCAATGGGGGCGGATCTGTTTGGTATGACACACGAGTTTTTCACGCATCAGTTCGCCGTTGCGTGAAAATCGCTGCATATTCTATATTCTGCGTTTTTCACGCAGCCCTGGCCCCATTGAAGTGAATGGAGCTGCGATAATAACGCATTGCATCTGCACGCAAGTGATTCACTGATGGTTGCTAAGAGATGTTGTTTGTAAACATTCAGTTTTTTATCACACGCGTGAAAAACGCATCAAAACGCTTCGCACCTGCGCGCAAAAAAACTGAACTAACGTACGCAATCGCAGTCAAAACTGACTGCGATTGCGTGCGGATTGGTGCGGATGCGTGCTGATTTTCCGGAATGCATCTGGACTGAATCCGTGACGCCCGTGTGAAAGAGGCCTTAGGCTAGTTTCACATGAACGTTGTGTTTTGTGGTCCGCAAATTGCAGATCCGCAAAAAAAAACGGATGACGTCCGTATGACATCCGTTTGTTTTTTGTGGATCCATTGTAACAATGCCTATCCTTGTCCGCAAAACGGACAAGAATAGGACATGTTCTATTTTTTTTGCAGGGCTACGGAACAGGCATACAGATGCGGACAGCACACAGTGTGCTGTCAGTATTTTTTGCAGACCCATAGAAATGAATGGGTCCGCATTATATCAGCAAAAAATGCGGATCGGAGCCCGCAAAAAATACTGTCATGTGAAAGAGGCCTTAGAAGCAGGAAAATGGGCAAGTGTCAATTCGAGTGACTTCACCAAGAACCAGATTCTGACTGGGTCAGAACATCTTCAAAATGGCAGGTCTTGTGGGTTGTTCCCGGTATGCAGTTGTTAGTACTTACCAAAAGTGGTATAACTGCTGCTGTACTGACAGCAGGGTCATCTGCACCAAGGCTCATTAATGCCCAGGAGAAGCAAAGCTAGTCTGTTCAACCAGTCCCTCAGAAGAGCTACTGTAGCACAACTTACTTACTGCTGGCAATGATAGAAAGGTGTCAGAACACACGGTGCATTATGTGGATGCATAGCTGCAGACTAGCTGAGCTGTGTCCACCTTCAGAAAGTGCCGACAATAGTCTCATGAGCATCAGAACTGGATCATGGAGCAACAGAAGAAGATTAACTGGTCTCTTGATTCTCTTATGTTATGGTGCCGGAATGTATTATGGAAAGAAGACATGTTTAATTTCCCTTACTGTTGATTTCCCAACCACATCTGTTGGAAGTTTGTTCAAAGCATCTACTATAAGAAAAATAAGATTCTCTGACATTGTGGCTGATGTTTTCCCCAAATAATTTCAGATTGTGCCACCGTCTTCTGGCATTCTGTTTCTTATCAAAACCACCTCCCTACTAGGGTTGGGTGATATACCAGTATCTACGATATACCACAGTATTAAAGGGAGTCTTTCACCTGTTTTTCACCAATATAAAAGAGCACTGCCCCACAGAAGATTGCACACAAATCCCAGACATACCTGTGTGCACTTTGTGTCTGTATTCCATGTCCAGGAAAAGCACTTTTATTCTGCAAGAAAACAGCTCCCAAGTGCCCAGCTCTGCTGCTGCAAGTGCCCAAAGCGAACCAGACTGAAGAGGGGAGGGCTGCTTTAGCTGCTCATATCTTGGCATCTTGGTTCTAATCTTCTTTGAAAGCTGACATTCCAAACTTTCAAATAATACCAAAATCACAGCATTATATCCAGTATATCAGAAGATATCGCTGTTAGAAATTGAGTCGGGAGAGAAAGCTGTTTTTGTTTCACTTTCAGCTGGGCACTTGGGAGCTGTTTTCCAGCAGAATAAAAGTGTTTTTCCTGAACATGTAATACAGACACACAGTGCACACAGGTATGTCTGGGATGTGTTTGCAATCTTCTGTGGGGCACTGCTGTTAGTTATATAGGTGAAAAACAGGTGAAAGACTCCCTTTAAGAAACTGCGATATGATGATATCACCAGTTTAATTAACGCAGTATTTTAGTGAAAGCCATGGTGAGCAAAAGCCCTGTTCACTGCTCACTCCCAGTCCCAGGCCTCATCATGGGGGCAAAACGGAGACGTTATAATGTATAAGCCCCATATAGTATAATGTCTCCTTGTGGCCCCATACAGTATAATGTCTCCTTGTGGCCCCATACAGTATAATGTCTCCTTGTGGCACACTGCCCCATACAGTATAACGTCTCCTTGTGGCAGTGGAGAGCAGGAGCTTAGCTCCCACGTAAGAGCTGCATTCCTGCTCTCACAGCCCATACCAGCAGGAGCAGACTGTTTAACCCCTTACATGCCACATAAAAAAAATATATTTATATACGTATTTAGTACTGCTTTAATCGACCCAGAAAATAAAGATATCATGTTATTTATGCCAAAAAAATGAACAACGAAAAATTAATAACAAGTCATTGGCAGTATTCCTGTTTTTTCCTATCCTCCTCCCACAGAGAGTTAATAAAAGTTAATCAGAAAGTTATATGTATCCCAAAATGGTACCATTAAAAACTACAACTTTTCCAGCAAAAAAATAACCCCCATACAGCTACATAGATGGAAAAATAAAAAAGTTATAGCTCTTGGGAGGCAACGATGAACAAATTAAAAAAGATCCCTTGGTCAGAAAGGCCCAAAGCAGGCTGGTTACCAAGAGGTTAATGTATGCTAAGTGTACAATCCGGTCCAATACAATACAAATAGGAACTGAATGTGAATTGTAAAGATGTCTTGTGGCTCCTGCAGATACAGAAAGCGAAGAGTTTTTCTTTGAATTTGCTGGTTTTTGTTCTGTGCTCCACCACTCGGCTGGAAATGTGCCTTTTGTTGCAAGAAACAGCAGGCTGGCCTTTGGCAAAGATTTAGGAGTTTGTTTTGGGTGTCAACACTTTGTCCTAAATGATGAATGTGAACTGCAGCTGAAAATTAGAATCTAGTTTCACAGAAGTGTAACTTTCTGCATTATTCCACGCTCGTCCACATGATAAGAGTGTCGGAGAGCGCTGTCTACACTATTACCTTACTGTTCCTGACTTGTTTATTGCCCCCATCGGAACTATTATTTCTAGAACTCAGGATTTTCTGGATTACAGCGATAGGGTTATCGACAAAAAAGCGTTATTCATCGGCAGAAAGATGAGAATCCAGAATCTGATGAATGTGTTCTATCCTGTAGGCTGCTTTCTACTGTAGATGTGTTAACGTTCTGTCCACCATATGAAATTGGAGCTTATTAAAAAATCAATTTTGAGCGTGCAGCTGAAACAATATTATGTAATGCTACAGTCCTATTTCTTCTTATTAATATGCAGGAAATCTCTCGGAGGATATGCTCTTTCCTCTCGCAGGCCAATCCCCTCATATTATGACAGAAGAATATTGGATTTATTGAAATAAAATTGTCCACAACTTCCTTTGACCTAACCTGCATAATGGAATTGCTCCAGCTGTCCCCAGTGTCTATCTGAAGGATCCATATGGCTGACATACTGCCACCCACCTGCTACTTAGTCTTGGTTGGGAAATCCACCTGGACAGGAAAACAGACACTCTAGATGGAAATGCAATTGTTCTTTTGGCCACTGTATAGTGTACATATAGAACGATGTCTAGTGGATCAGTATAGACAGTTGTATCAAAAAGCACATATAGAATACTTGAATTTGAATGTGAACATTTAATTGGGTCAGACCTGACCAAAGGATCTTTTTGACCTATGAGAAGTGTACATGCCTTACTAATACAAGGAAATAGAAACAGCCCTACTCTCTCCGATTCGGATCAAATGGTGGCGGTGCCAGCGGTGTCAGGCCCCAGCCCCTGGGCCCCAAATCTACAAGTATACATGGCTCTCACTCAAGGATGGTGGAAGGAACGGATGGACCAGATGCTATTACTGATCAAGTTTGAACTGGCTTAGTGGTTACAGTATCACATGGCAAGGTAACAGGTTACATACATACACTGTCTCTGTAAGAGAGACTGGTATCATCCAGTTGTTCGTTTTCGCATAAACTTCAAGTAGGAATAATGAAGGAATGATGCAACATAGAGCCATAAAAAAGATGCTTCTAGAGGAATAAATTAATTACTAATTAAGACATCAAGAGAGCTATCAGGTGCTATTTGAGGGTATATTCATACATTGCAATTTTGTTTCAGAAATTTCTGAATGGAACTTGAAGAAATCAATGTGCCTCATACAGGAACAACCCTATTCACGTGTAGGGCTAATGTTCACTTCCAGAAATGTACGCATATATTGAATTTCACAGGTGCCTCTGACTCCTTCCCTACTAATGGATTGGGCTAACTAACTCAATTATAGAGCTATTAAACAAACGGATATTAATATATATATATATATATATATATATATATATATATATATATATAGAGAGAGATTTCTTCTAAAGAGGTTGTCCTATGAAAAATATTCTACAGTTTTCAAACCAACACCTGGATCTGAATACTTCTGTAATTGTATGTAATTAAAAATGTTATATGGCTGCTGAGTTATTCCATTGAATCGATCGGTGTAATGCCACCTGCTGTTTGCTCTTTCACTTATTTCTCTGTCCTGCTCACTGAGATGGAAGCATACGCTCATTTCCATCCTTCAACTGCCGTCAGCTGCAGCAGAAAGTACACACCTCTGAGAAAGGACACGTTCCCTAAGCTTGAAATAAATCTAGAAGAACGATTGGAACAATGAATTGGAAGATCTCTGGATCCATGTGAGGTACAGGGCTGGTTCTAGCTTTGTTAGAAAGAGGTCGTCATCTACTATTGCAGATAGAGACGTGTTCATCGTTACTTGAGCTCTAATGCTGTGAACCACTCAAATTTCTCATGAAACCAACTGAATACAATATTACAGAATACTAGCAAAACCCTTGACAGGCCGTAACTCCCAACACAACCACTGGGTGGCAACACATAGACACATATAGGCTAGACACCTCATGATACAATATCACAAAATGACATTTTGAAAAGCTGGTTATCTCATGACACTAATATCAGGACATGTCCAACCAAGAGTATTCCCTTATGTATAGTGCTGATGTAAACCTCTGATCTATGCTTCTGTATATCCATACAGTGACATACGTGAGCCATTGGTCTAAAATTGTAATTGCAGAGGATCCAGCACAGTTGAATAAAATTCAAGAGCCTTTATTAGAAAAATCCAGATACACGAAATGGCAAACCATTTCTTGCTTTTCATGCATAATATTTATTTATATGTGATTGTTACATTTTTCTATGTATTGTTATATATAATGAATAGCAATGTTGTTTTGATTTTATATTTATATTTGTGTGTCTGGCACTTTAAGACACAGGCTGCATCTTGGTTCAAGTTTCAGGTGTATCTTGATTTGCTAGTCACCTGGTTATTCCCCCCCCTTTTGGTTACACCTTGGGGGAGGAGTGAGACAGTATTTCTTGGCCAGGATGTATCCTGTTTTTTTAGTTATGACTAAGGATGTGATATCATCCGAAATGCGTCAATACAGCTAAATGGAGTGTCGTATGTCCATTCGTGTATCTGGATTTTTCTAATAAAGGCTCTTGAATTTTATTCAACTGTGCTGGATCCTCTGTAATTGCTCTAAGCTGGTTTTGGTCTGAACCTGTCCGTGCATGGTAGTGCTTTGCCAAGGGTGAGCTGGAGGCGCTTTTCTCTTCCCTGTTCTAGAATTGTAACTATGAGTATATTTTGCTGAGATGTTCTATACCATTGTAATCTAAATGGGGTCCTCCCAACAAAACATTCAGCTTTCAATAGCCAGTCATTGTGCTTAATTTGATTCCATTCTAATCAATGAAGTCAACTACATTTTATTCACTACATTATACTACCTATTCCATCCAGATTCTGCTCCAGGTCCTGATGTGAGCAGTTATTAATCATGAAATATTGGTTACCAATGCAATTAGTCTTTGTGTCCCAGTATGAAAGCACTTTACAATGATGATGATGGAGAAAAGGAGTGTCTTAGTACGACGCATCTGTAGCCTGCTTTGAATTAAGTGACCTTTTTAAGTGGCATCTCTGCAGGGTAGGTTGATAAATAGTGCAATGATGGAAGAATGTAATGGAGGAGTGATTTTTTAAAAAAGTCAGCTATATGGGACAAGGCCAAGCAGTGACTTAAGCCGACTCGCCCATCCCAATAGCTAAAAATAATATGAAAATATGACTAATGGAAGACGTCTTGTGATTATATAAAACCCGGTGCCAGCCTTTCATTCTATCCTGGTGCAGTATGAAATGCCTAACAGTTGTAGCTCTGTCTGTCCCTCAGTCTTTCACTGGGAAGGAGATCGTTGAACTAGGATTGCCAGTCTTTCATTTTCCCATTATTTTCCCTTGAGGGATGATGTCAGATAAATGTTTGACATATATAATACTGAGGTGTATGTAATTCTAATATTGGATAGGGTACCAGCTTGTGTCTGGAACCTGTACCACATTGCTCGGGAGATGAACAGCTCCTTTGGTATGAAACAGTTCATCTTATGTGTGCTCCTGTGCAGGCTCTGTTGGACTCCTTATCAAACTGGTGTAAAGGAAAACTGACTTCGTTGCCCAATCAAATATATATATATATATATACTGTGTGTATATATATATATATATATATATATAATTAATTTTCAAAAGGAGCTCGGAGGAATCTGATTGGTTGTTCTGGGTAACTAAGCCAGTGGTCCTTTACACCAGTTTTGATAAATCTGCCCCCTTGTCTATGGACATATACTCCTGTAGAAGGAATATGTTAGCAGAAAATAGCTCCATAGATGTGAGTGCCAAACCCAACTGAAAAACTTCTATATGCTTCTGCATGACATTGATACAGAGTTGCAGGAAAGGCCCTATGTACTATCACTGTGTGAGATATGCTATCTCACACAGTGATAGCATATCTCTAGGAAATTCAATCAATTTCATATAGTTGAAGGTCCTGCCTCTCCAGAATTGGGCCCCCAAAGTGAAGGAGAGCACATTGCCTTCCATGGGAAGATCCTCTGGTAGGCCATTCCAACCATGGTGGTGAATGGAGAGAGCACTGCGCAAGAATTGCCACCGCTCCTTTCACTGCTATGGGATATCCGGAAATAGTCGAGCCAGCACTTGGCTATTTTCAGTACATAGTAATGAACAGAGGGTGGATACACATACATGACTGCTCTATGCACACTTAAGGGGCTTCATTCTGGAGGCAGAAGTGGATCCTAGAGGTGGGATCCACACCTATCTGACTTTGATAGCATATGCTGTCGATATGCCATCAGTGTCTGAAATGAGCATAATGAAAAACAAAGCTATGGTACGGCCATGTGAATGAGCCCTTAGTCTTCAGCTGTACATTTTCCACCAACCATATGTGTTGTGTTATACAGTTATATGAAAAAGTAAAGCCATGTCCCTAATTAATTTTTGTTTAATACATGTGAACACGCTAATATTTTATCTACATTCATAGAATACATAAAGATTTAGAAAATGTACGAATTGCACGAATTGCCTTCATAGTCATTTATAAAACAAAAATTATATTAATGCCATTTTTGGCTAATCCCGCAGTCATGCTCCCTTCCAATTGTCTCCTACTTCTTGCTAGCATATATCCTGGTCATAAAAGAGGACCTGTCACCTCCCCTGACATGTTTTAGCAAGTACTTGTACTTCCCATGTAATAATAATTCTAGAGCATCTATTCTTATTACTCTATGCCAGAGATCTCAAACTCGTGGCCCTACAGCTGTTGTAAAACTACAACTTCCATCATGCCAGGAGAGCCTACAGCTATTGGGGCATGCTAGGAGTTGTAGTTTTGCAACAGCTGGAGGGCCACTAGTTTGAGATCCCTGCTTATGCTGTGCTATTCCTATTATTCCTGCTAGAAGTGTATGAATAAATTGCAATTCTGCTATGAAGTTCCAACTGGTTGTAATTTATTTAAATTTTTTTTTTAAATAAATAATAATATTTGTATAGTGCCACCATATTCCACAGCACTTTACAAATTCATAGGGTTCATGTACAAAACAAAATACATCACAATGTAACTAGCTAATATACAATTGAAACACTAGGAGTAACACTAGGCCCTGCTCACAAGAGCTTACAATCTATGTGGAGTTGGGGGTTACACATAAGGTAGTTGATTGTGATGTCTAGTAGTCAAGCTAATATTGTGCTGAAAGCAGTGGTGTAGGCCGATCTGCTTCCAAAGTGGGACTGTTAGAATATTAAGTTCAGGCCTGAGGAGTTGGTGGAGGAGGGGTTTACTGAGGGAACAGTCATTTTAGGAAACTTGATAAAGCTGCCTGAAAAGATGTGTTTTTAAGGCACTTTTGAAGGTAGGGAAGTTGGGAATTGACCTGATATTCCGGGGCAGAGCATTCCAGAAAATAGGAGCAGCTCGAGAAAAGTCTTTAAGATGGGAGTGAGAGGTATGAATTATGGTTTTATGGATTTTAATCTTAGGTCACTAACAGAATGGAGAGCACTAGTAGGGTGGTAGATGGAAATGAGGGAGGATGAAGTGTATAATTGGGTGTCATCAACATAGAGATAGTACCGAAAGCCAAATCTATTGTCTTATGGGGGCTGAGTAGAGGAAGAAGAGTAAAGGACCTTGTACTGAACCCTGAGGAACGCCAACATCAAGGGTGAAGAGGAGAAGAAGTCGAACCAGTGAATGATACACTAAAGGAGTGGCCAGAGAGATAGGAAGAGAACCAGGAGAGAGTAGTGTCCTTAAGGCGAATTGAGTGGAGCATGGTGAGGAGGAGTTTGTGGTCTGCGGTATCAAACGCTCCAGAGAAAGCCAGAAGAATCAGTAGAGAATCATCACCATTTGTTTTTACTGTCAGGAGATTGTTAGACACTTTAGTGAGGACAATTTCTATAGAGTGGAGAGGACAAAATGAAGATTGTAAGGGGTCTAGAAGAGAGTATGCAAAGAGATAGCTTATTAAGCAAGAGTAGGCAAGATGTTCAAGGAGTTTAGAGATGAAGGGTTGGTTAGAAACAGGTCAGTAGTTGGCAGCACATGGTCAGGTCAAGAGATGTTTTTTTTAGTAGCAGGGTTATAACAGAATGTTTGAAAGAGGATGGAAAGATGCCAAAAGAGAGCTTAAAATTTGTAGTTAGGTGAGTAATGACAGCCGGGGAGAAGGACTGGAGGAGGTGTTAGGGAATAGGATCACTGCTGCAGGCCATGGGTCGAGAAGAAGAGAGAAGCCTGGAGACTTCTTTATCCTTTATAGGGTCAAAAGAGGAGAGAGACCATGTGGAAGTGTGGGAGGGAGGAGGATTGAAGTAGCCATGTCATCAGCACAGAGGTCAGTGATGAGTTCTGGAACTTTCAGCCTTAGAAGGGAATGAAAAAAGAGTGTCAAAGAGTCATTTTGGGTTATTTGAGAGTGAGGATGTTGACGGCTGAATTGTATCTTTTAAGCATAAATTTATAATGGATGAAGTCGGCTGATATTCGCGATTTTCCGCATAAGCGTTCTGCACATCTGGAGCATTGCTGGAGAAAACATGTTTAGGCGTGTGCCAGGATTGCCGTGTTAGAAGGGTAGGATTGATATTAGAGCTGCTTCATCTAGGGTGTTTTTGAGGGTATGATTGTAATGATTGGCAGCCAAGTCTGGACACCAGAGGGAAGAGATTGGGTGTCAATTGGTGGCAGTTAATGGTGTGTAGGTTTCTATAAGTGTGAAAGGTAGGATTGTCATGAAAAGAGTGAGATGTCTTAATGGTAAATGAAAGAAGATTGTGGTCAGAAAGTGGGAAGGATGAATTAGTAAAGTTTGAGGCTGAGCAGTGACGGAAGAAGACCAAATCAAGTGTATTGCCCTGTTCGTGCATGGCAGAGGAAGTAAGTTGTGATAGGCCAAGAGAGGAGGTTATAGAAAGAAAGTGAGAGGCTGATGTTGAGATACAGTAGGATCATCAATGGGAATATTAAAATCACCTATAATAAGAGTTGGTGTCACAGACATTCCTGTGACAGGTATCAGGAGGTCTGTCAGATTGGCAACCCATGGGCTAAGCTGACAGGTTCTCCTTTGATTGTTTTGTTGTTGCTGATATTCACCACTCCCTCCCCCTTCAGGTGTTGGTATCTTTGTAATTATCTTAGTCTATTTAGTGTTGGTTCCCTCACCATGCTGTGCGGTTTATATTTTCTGTGGTGTCTGTGGTCGTTTGGTGTGTGTTTCTCTGTGGAGATCCCATTGCTGCCACAATCTTCAGGAAAGGTAAGCGTCTTCCTTCCCTTTAGTTTATTTGTGTTTATCTTCCCAGTGTTTTGGTGTTTGGGCCTGAGGGGAGACTACTGTTCGTCCAGGTTGGTGGAGGAACGGTTTGTCTCATTACTGTCACTGGCTTCAGGGTCCTTCAGGGACAGTTAGGGTCCCAGGTTTCCAGGGTATGAACTCGCCTACATTCTAGGCCTGTTCATACTGTTAAAAAGGGCAGGACTGGAGTCAGGGTTTGTATAGGAGGTGACCATCTGCCTTTACTCTACTTTACTCTTACAGGCCTAATCCCATTTCCTCTCCCCCCCTCTTCCTCCTGCGCTTGGTGTGGGATATTCCCCCCCACACCAGAGCGTGACATTATAAACCGCCCAAAATCGTCATTTTGTCCATTTTTTGTGCAGACCCAATTACTGCACTGGCAGGACAGCTACAGGGTCTCTCTTTGGAGGTAGCTGACCTCCGCTCGACCGTCAACCAGATTCAGAGACCACAGGCTGTTGGTCCCGGGGGTGGTGGTTGCCAGGCCTGTCTGGAGCCTAAAGTAGCTCTCCCTGATAGATTCTCTGGGGGACGTGATAACTTCCTTTTGTTCAGGTAGGCGTGCAAATTGTACTTTAGGCTGCATCCTCATTCTTCTGGTAATGAGGAACAGAGAGTTGGTGTGGTGATCTTGTTGCTTAAGGGGGATGCACAGTCATGGGCTTTTTCTCTGCCGACCGGATCGCAGTCTCTCCAGTCGGTAAATGAATTTTTCAAGGCATTGGGGCTTATCTATGATGACCTGGATTGCATCTCCCTGGCCGAGACCAAGCTACGTGACCTCCATCAGGGTGAGCGCTCTGTTGAAATCTATTGCTCTGAGTTTCGGAGGTGGGCTACGGATACTGAATGGAATGATCCGGCTCTCCGTAGTCAGTTTTGTCAAGGATTATCTGAAAGGCTAAAGGACGCTTTAGCCTTTCATGAAACTCCGGTGTCTTTGGAAGCCGCCATGACTCTTGCTGTACGCATGGATAAACGCCTGAGAGAGAGATCTAGGGGCCCCCGCTCTCAGGACGTACTACAGTATCACATAGTGTATTGTCTTCCTATGACACTTTGGGTGAAGATACGCCTGGGTTGATGTCTGGGGACGAACCTATGCAGCTAGGGGGAGCTACTACTGCTTCCACATTTAAGCATTCTGGGAATAAAAAGGGAGTTTGTTTTTTCTGCGGACAGAAAGGACACCTTATCAACGCATGTCCATGCATTCAGTCTCTATAAGAGAAAAAAGGAAAGGGGGCATTCAATTCCCATCTCACTCTTGGAGGGGTGGGTGGTGAGACAGAAAATGTGCATTTGTTTTCATCCTGTAGTACCCGTTTTCTACTGACTGCCAAGGTGGTGCTAGAGTCAAAGGTTGTGAGAATTGACGTGTTTATCGACAGCGGGGCAGGGGTGAACCTAATCGATGCTCAGTTTGTCTTTATGCATGGATTATCTCCGAGTGCATTAGAGAAGAAGATTTCTGTGTTTGCTATTGATTCTGCACCTCTATCTAAAAAATGTTTGTCTCAGATGGTGCATGATATCAGATTAAGAATGGGTGAATTTCATCAGGAACTTATTTCGTGTTTTGTATTGGAAGGTCTTCCTGCTCCTTTGGTTCTGGGTTTACTGTGGTTAAGTAAGCACAATCCAACCATCGATTGTCATACTAGACAGATTATGGATTGGGGTGATTATTGCGTTGACAATTGCCTTAATACATCTTTTTCTGCTTTAACCACTAAGACACTTCCCTCTTTTATATCTAATTTTGCTGATGTATTTTCTGAAGGTGAAAGTCAGGATTTACCCCCACATCAGGAATACGATTGTCCTATCTCTCTTTTTCCCGGAGCTAAATTGCCCAAATCTAGGCTGTATAACCTTTCTGGACCTGAGAGAATGGCCATGAAGGAATATTGGCTAAGGGACATATAAGACCTTCCAAATCACCAGGGGCAGCAGGGTTTTTATTTGTAAAGAAAAAGGACGGAACTCTTAGGCCATGTCTGGATTTCCGTGAACTCAATCGGATTACTGTCCATGATCCTTACCCCCTTCCTTTGATTCCTGATTTGTTTAACCAGATTGTTGATGCCAAGGTGTTTTCCAAGTTGGACTTAAGGGGGGCATATAATTTGGTCAGGATCAAGGAAGGGGATGAATGGAAGACGGCTTTTAACACTCCTGAGGGCCACTTTGAGAACCTGGTCATGCCTTTTGGGTTGACCAATGCTCCTGCTGTCTTCCAGCATTTTGTTAATGACATTTTTCATCACCTTGTGGGGAGGTTTGTAGTCGTGTATTTGGATGACATACTAATTAGAGATGAGCGAACCTGCTCGTAACGAGCGGTTCAATGCTCGGATCCTCTGCGCTCCCCTGCCCGCAGCCATCCGGATCCGTCCTCACCCAACTGTAAGTCAATGGGGACGGATCCGTTTGGTGTCACACACTGGTATGTGACTAGTGTGTGACACCTAACGGATCCGTCCCCATTGACTTACAGTCAGGTGAGGACGGATCCGGATGGCTATGGGCAGGGGAGCGCAGGGGATCCGAGCATTGAACCGCTCGTTACGAGCAGGTTCGCTCATCTCTAATACTAATCTATTCTCCAGATATGGTGACACATCAGGATCACGTTAGACAGGTGTTGCAGATCTTAAGAGATAACAAATTGTACACAAAATTAGAGAAACGTGTTTTTGCTGTACAAGAGATGCAATTCTTAGGATACCTGCTGTCATATTCAGGTTTTCGTATGGATCCAGAGAAAAAATCCGTGCTGTTTTGGACTGGGATCGACCTGAAAATTTGAAGGATCTTATGCGGTTTTTGGGGTTCACTAACTATTACCGAAAATTTATTAAGAACTATTCGACAATAGTTAAACCCTTAACTGACATGACTAAGAAAGGGACGGATGTCTCAGTATGGTCTGATGCAGCATTGCGAGCCTTTTCCGCTATAAAGGAGTGCTTTTCTTCTGCCCCTATATTGGTGCAGCCAAATGTGTCTCAACCTTTCATTGTGGAGGTTGACGCATCCGAGGTAGGGGAAGCAGCAGTTTTGTCACAGGGTCCATCACCAGGTAAATGGCGCCCATGTGCCTTTTTCTCGAAAAAACTCTCTGCTGTGGAGAGAAATTACGATGTGGGTAACAGAGAGCTACTGGCCATTAAGTTGGCTTTTGAGGAATGGCGTCATTGGTTGGAAGGGGTGATTCACCCTATCACAGTATTCACTGATCACAAAAATCTGGCTTATCTGGAGTCGGCTAAACGACTTAAGCCGAGGCAGGCCGTATGGTCTTTGTTCTTCACCAGATTCAATTTCATTGTCACATATCATCCTGGGATTAAGAATGTCAAGGCGGATGCCTTGTCATGTAGTTTTCCCGGAGGTGGTGATTTTGAAGATCCGAGTCCTATTTTGTCTGAAGGGGTGGTGATAACCACTCTTTACCCTGATCTTGAGGCTAAGGTATTAGAGGCCCAGGGAGATGCACTGGAGTCTTGCCCCCCTGGGAAATTGTTTGTTCCATTTGAATTGCGTTATAAGGTGTTTGAGAAACATCACTGTACGGTGCTTGCGGGACACCCTGGGAGTAAATCCACTGTCGAACTCATCTCTCGTAGATTTTGGTGGCCAGGCCTGCGTAAGTGTGTTGAGGACTATGTGTTGGCCTGTAGTGTCTGTGCACGCGCTAAGGTGACACATACTCGACCTTCTGGACCCCTACTTCCATTGCCCATCCCGTCCAGACCATGGACTCACTTGTCTATGGACTTTATCACTGACCTGCCTAACTCATCTGGAAAGACTGTTATTCTGATGGTAGTTGATTGTTTTAGTAAAATGGCGCACTTTATTGCTTTACCTGGCCTACCTAATGCTAAAACACTTGCACTTGTTGACAATATTGTGAGACTCCATGGCATTCCCACTGACGTGGTCTCGGACCGTGGGACTCAGTTCATTTCCAGATTCTGGAGGGCGTTCTGTACTCGTCTGGGGGTACAACTGTCCTTCTCTTCTGCTTTTCATCCTCAGTCGAACGGACAGACGGAGCGTAATCAGAGTCTGGAGACTTACTTGAGATGTTTTGTCTCTGAGAATCAGGAGGAGTGGTCCTCGTTTTTTGTCTCTGGCGGAGTTTGCCATAAACAATCGTAGACAGGAGTCCACTGGCAAGTCGCCGTTTTTTGGGGCATATGGGTTTCACCCTCAGTTTGGCACATTTTCTGGTTCAGATACTTCTGTTATCCCTGAGGAAGAACGTTTTTCGTCATCATTGTCATCTATATGGCGGAAAATTCAAAATAACTTGATAAATATGGGCAACAGGTACAAACGTGTGGCTGACAGGAAACGTATGAGTGGTCCGGACCTAAGAGTGGGTGATTCTGTGTGGCTGTCCACAAGAAAATTAAAGGGAGTCTGTCACCTCCTAGGCCCCTATAAAGTACATAAAGATGCCCATAGCACATGTTGTAACAACAGTAATGTTACCTTTGGCGCATTCCTCTGTGTTTTAGAAGTCCCAAAAATGGAGTTTTAAATTTATGCAAATGAATCGCCGCATGAGCCCGAAGGCGGCGTTTAGTTCTTGGAGCCCGGGCTCCAGTCCTTTTTAACATGCAATCCCCACCCCCGCTACTGCCTCCGCCCGCCCTGCACCTCGTTGGGGTCCTCCTTCTCAGCCGGTGAGATCTCAGTCTCTTGCTGGGCCGGGGCATGCGCACTGTGATGCCCATTTTGGGCACGGCATCGCCGAAGTCAGTGCGCATGCCCCGGCCCAGCGAGAGACTGAGATCTCAGTACAAAATTGATCAAAAAATCACATGCATCTCAAAAATGATACCAATAAAACTACAGCCCATCCCACAAAAAATAAGCCCTCATATAACTACCGGTATGTTTACGGAAAAATAAAAAAAGTTAGGGGTCTTAGATTTTGGTGATGCAAAAAAAAAAAAAAAAATTTATAAAAAGTGATTTTATGATATAAAAGTGGTAGAACATAAATAAAACAATATAAATTTGGTATCACCATAACCGTATCAACCCACAGAATAAAATTATCTTATCAAATATACCACATGGAGAACCCCATAAAAAATAAAAATAAAAAACACTGGCAGAATTGCAAAATTAGCCCACTTCACCTCATAAAAAAATTAAATAAAAAGCAATCAAAATGTCATATGTACCCAAAAATGGTATCATTAAAAACTACAGCCCGTCTGGCAAATAATGAACCCCCACACAGCTCAGTCAGCAAAAAAAAAAAAAAAAATCTATGGCCCTTAAAATCTATTTCAGCAAATTCCATGTTAGAAAACGCAGATGTTGCTCCTTTCCATTTGAATTCTGCCCTTTGCTCATACAGCAGTTTACAACCACGTATGGGGTGTTGCCGTATTTAGGAGAAAATGGGTAACAAATTATGGGGTGCATTTTCTCCTGTTATCACCTGCTAACGTTAAAGATTTTGGCTTAAGCAACTTTTTCTTGTAAAAATATAATTTTTCATTTTCACAGCTATGTGTTTCTAAATGTTATGAAACATCTCTGTGGTAAAAGTGGATAGTAAACCCCTCAATAAATTCTTTGAGAGGTGTAGTTCCAAAATGGAGTCACTTTTGGGGGGTTTCTTCTGTAGGGGTGCCTTAATGTGCTTTCCAATATGACACAACACCAATAAGCCATTCCAGCAAAATCTGCCCTCCAAAATTTATACGGTGCTCCTTTCCTTCTGAGAAGTACCGTGTGCCTAAAGTTGTTTACAAACATAAATGGAGTGTTTCCGTAAACTGCAGAAACAGGGTCATAAATATTGAGCTTTGTTTTGCTGTTAACCCTTGATATGTTATAGGAAATATTGTATTAAAATTAAAAATCTGCACAAAAACTGAAAATTATAAATTGCACCTCGATTTTCCTTTTAATTCTTGTGGAACACCTAAATGGTTAACATAGTTTGTAAAACCAGTTTTGAATACTTTTAGGGGTGTAGTTTCTAAAATGGGGTCATTTATGGTTTTTTTATTATGTAAGGTCCTCAAAGTGACTTCAGAACTGAATTGGTCCTTGAAAAAGTCGGTTTCGAGAATTTGGTAGAAAATTTGAAAAATTGCTTCTTAAATTCCGAGCCTTCTAACGTCCTAAAAAAAAAAACTTTAATTTTCCAAATGATGCCAATATAAAGTAGACATATGGGGAATGTTAAGTAAAAACTATTTAATGAGGTGCCACTATCTGCTTGCGAGGCGTAGAAATTCAAATTTAGAAAATTACATTTTTTTCCAAATTTTCTGTAAATTTGGGATTTTTTATAATATAAAGGTAAAACTTATCAACCCAAATTTACCCCTAACATCAAGTACAAGATGTCATGAGAAAACAATCTCAGAATGCCTTTGATAAATAAAAGCGTTCCAAAGTTATTAACATATAAAGTGACACATGTCAGATATGCAAAATTTAGCCTGGTCACCAAGGTAAAAAATAGCTTGGTCTTGAAAGGGTTAATATGTTTACATTGTTTGTAACATTGAGAAGCTTTATCCTTTTTTGCATTCATGCCTCATTGTTCCATTATAAGTAGCTAAATCAAGCATATTCCTACATCATAATATTAGCAGCGCTGCACATGGCACGTTCCATATTTTATTATTGCTGTAATTGCATTCTAATTAATATTTTGGCACAGTGTGAGCCTATTAATTGTGTGGCACACTACATATTTCATTTTTGCTTTAACTGCATGTTAATTTATCTGTTTGGTTCTAATTTAACACATTACTTTAGTGGCATACAAGCTAATATAACATTTTTGATGACGCATTTTTTCCACATTAATTAACCCCTTCACTTTAATGGGCCTATTCACAGTGATTAGGCTTTAAATGCTTGAGACGGTATCTTTTCTTTTGTTATGGACTTTTAAATTAATAACACTATTCAAATGAAGTTTCACTCCAAGAACATTTTACAGTTTTTTTTTTAATTTGCCACTTTTTGCACATAGAGGAAATTTAGTAAGATTGGCATTTGTGGTGCCAGTCTAAATAAACAAATACGCTGGCAAATGATGCACCCAAAGTATTACAACTCATGCCTAATATTCTTATTATGAAAAAATTGTAAAATACAAACTAAAAAGAAACATATCTAGCATTTGCAAAGCATAGCAACCTGTAGAATAATGTTAAATGATATTTATACTGTATGATGAATGAAGAAGTAAAATAAAAAGTGGCAAAATGACTCCATAAAAAATTAACAAAAATTAATCAATGATCCAAGTGAGCCATTCTGTAAAAAACAAGTCCACATATTGCTACATTGATGGAAATATAAAAAAAAAGTTCTAGCATCAAAATGCTTAAGGGGTAACTCAACCAATAGATAAATTATCTGGGATTATGAGTAATTTACTGACTGATCCGAACTTGTCATTAACATGGGAATATATGAGAAACTTTTAGTTGGGTGAGAAAATATAATGTGTTTTTTGGGTATTTTATATGCAACCTTCCAGAAAAATGGACACTTTTATTTTCTGTAGGTTAATACGAATATTTTGAATGCCTACAATCATCTAGTCAATGGAAAGTGGTTAACAAAGGGGACAACCTATCTTTAGGGCATTATGTTTGGTATATACAGTGCCTTGCGAAAGTATTCGGCCCCCTGAAACTTTTCAAAAGTGTTATAGATAACATTGCGGTGTCATTTATGTAAAACAAATGTTTAGTATATCTGCTGTATGGTTACACTAAAATATGATTAAAAAACACATGTTACTTTCCTGCCTGGTTATAGTTGGGGACATGCAGTAAAGAAAGATCTATATGGCCAAATCATGCTTGCACCTTATTTTAATAATTTTACTTTATTGTAGCTTTATTGCTTCAGAAATCTATCTTGTGCCAAGCTTCTGTTTTGTTAGTTGCACAATGTCAAACCACATGGATATAATTATCCAGTGTGCAACCAATGACCTCTGAATGTTGAGGAGAGGGCATGACACAAAGTAACAGAGAGATTCTTAGGTTTACACATTTTCTCCAGCTCTAGATGCACATAGAGTGACCGAAGATTCCTTGAAACTCGAAGTGTTATCGATGCCGTGCCTTTGTGCGATGCCAAGTTTCATAACCTACGAGCATGGTACATGGAAGCCACTGACATTCTGATAAACCTGAGAATATGTGGACACACGAGCCTGCATTCCATTAGAATCAGAATTCATGTGCTTGTTCTAGGATATAAATATACAGCAGCTGAAATAAGAATTGGAAGTTACATCACATCTATTTTCATAGAGTGTATTTAGAGAACACAATCTTGCAAGTAATACTAAGTCTACATAAAGACTGATCACAAGTTTAAAGGGAACTTCTCACAATGAAAATGTAAACTAGTCTACAGGTAGCTTGTTATAGAGCAGTAGGAGCTCATCAGATTGATATATAGTTTTATGGGAAAAGATTCAGTATAACACATAATTTATTCATTTATTTACAGTACGTGCTTATTCTGGGCTGTGAAGTCAAGGAGGCGGTCCTATCAGTGATTGACATCCTTCCCTCTATGATTGTGCATAAATAAGAGCTGTCAATCACTGATAGGACCACCTCCTTGACTTCAAAGCCCAGAACGAACAGGAATTTAAATGTATACGTTTTAACTGAATATTTTACCATAAAACTATATATCTGCTCAGCTCCTCCTGCTCTATAACATACTGCCTGCAAACACATTCACATATATTATACACCAGTCATATAAACCAGGTGAAACTAATAACATTGATTATATGTGGAACCTGTCAAGGGGTGGGATTTATCAGGCAGCAAGGGAACCATAATATCTTGAAGGTAATGTGTTGGAAGAATGAAAAATGGGCAACTGTAGGACCTGAGTGACTTTGGAGAGGGCTGACATGTGATGGCTAGATGATAGGGTCAGAGCATCCCCAAAATAGCAGTTCTTGTGGTCCAAAGGGTCAAAAGTCTGTGAACTGGCAAGAGGTCATGGGTGCTCAAGGTTTATAGATTTGTGTGGGGAGGGAATGCTAGCCTATCTAGTTTATTTCCATAGAAGAGCTACTGTAGCACAAATTGCTGGCTATGACAGAAAGGTTTCATCACTTGCTGCTTATGGGGCTGTGTACCAGAGCAGTCAGAGTGACCTTGCAGACTCCTGTCCTTCAATGAAAGTGCCTATCCTTTGGATAGGTCATCAGTATGTGATCAGAACCCCCACCAATCAGCTGTTTGAAAAGGCATTGGCTTTCCTGTGAGTACTGTGGCCTTCTCTCTGTTTTTCCTAGGCCGTGTGATGACACAATACCAAGCACAGCTGCTGTACAATGTATGAAAAAAGGCAGCGGCGCACACAGGACCACTGGTGTCTTCTCAAAACAGCTGATCTTAAGGGTTCCCGGGTGTCGGACCTCCACGGATCAGATACTAATGACCTAATTCTGAGGTAAGGTCATTAGTATTAAAATTTTGGAAAACCTTTTTAATGTTATGGCTAATTGGTTGGCATTCACTGCCATTTCACAGGGTGAAAAGTAGTTGGACAACTGAATGATAAGCAAACTCATAGATAGTTGTGTCTTGTCTCATCATTATTTCATGACAAAAATATTTTGCAGTCCAAAAATGTGTCAATGTAAGTGAAGGAGGCAATCATTAAAGAATTAAAGGGTTTTTTTGGTTTTCGGATATTGATGACTTTTCCTCAGGATAGGTCATCAATATCAGACTAGCAGAGGTCTGACTCCAGTTATCTTGTCTTGTGCGCACTGAGTCCTCTTCTATGTTTACCTGCAAAGCCGTTGAAATTGTGAATGGGACAAAAAAGTTGGAATTACACTGCACCGCCACTGCACTGCATCAATGGATTGCAGGTAAATACTGAGGAGGAGGAAACATTTACACATGCCATGGCCCCTTCAAACAGCTGATAGATGGGGCTGCCAGGGTTTGGACCCCAGCTGATCCAATATTGATGACCTATGCTGAAGATATCAAAAGGCCCAGAAGAGCATGGAGGATAACTAAAGTGGATGATTACATTCCTTTCTTGTTAAAGAAAACATCTCTACAGCATTTAACCAAGTCAAGAGCACTCTCAAGGAGATTGATGTATCATTCTCAACGTCCACAATCAAGAGCCTTCATAAATGTAAATCCAGAGGATTTATCTCAAGATGCAAACTGGTAAAACTCAAGAACAGAAAAGCCAGATTAGACGTTGCTACAAAACATCTGAAAAAGGCTGCCCAGTTTGCAACAAGATTCCTTGGACAGATGAAATCAAGATCTTGTACAAGCATACTACATCATCTCTTATATTTGGTGGAAGCAGTGTTATGGCATGGGCATGTGTGACTGCCAAATAGAACTGGGTCACTGGTGTCTACTGGTGATATGACTGTGGATAGAAGTAGTATGTATAAAGCTATATATTCTACCTGATTACAAAAAACGGACAGCACCTCCTACAGGTGAGAGTCAGGTGCAAGCTACCTGTTGGCTAATTAAATACTAAACAGAGAATGGCAGCAGCACTAGATAAGCCATGTAAATTCTACCTGGAAAGAAAAACTGTGAAAACTGTAGAACAGTGCTTCACAGTACAGATGGATAATTACTAGAGATGAGCGAACATGCTCGTCCGAGCTTGGTGCTCGTTCGAGCATTAGAGTATTCGTACATATCGCGATACTCGAGGAAATGGCATCTTCCTCTTCCTGCATGTTAGGCGCCTTTTTCTCAGCCAATCAACATGCAGGAGAGTCTTTGGTACCTCCTAGCATCACGTGGGACCCCTACAAGTCGATAGCAGGGATTGGCTGGCCAGATCAGATGACCTGGGAATATAAGAATCTGGTCCCGCGCTGATCGCCTCAGACGCCGCCTGCATGAGATTAGGGATAGAGCTGCTGTCTGTCAGGGAGAGTATTAGGGCCTCAATTTAAATTTTGGTAAGGCAGGAATCATCCTCAAAGAACCCAACAGCCCTTCTAAGGGCTACAAGCACCTTTTTTTTTGGTCTCCTCCAGGCTTCTGGGTGGGACTTGTAGTGTAGCTACCGCCATCTTGGCTGCACACTGTGCACAGTGACTGGTGGCAGATAGGGGACAGCACGTGGTCCACACAGACCCCAAAGAAATTGCCCAAAGTCCTCTTAGTACTCATTTTTGCTGCTGCTGTACCTTGGCTTGCTGGGATCTGTAGTGCAGTCTAGGGAATACATTTTTTCTCTCAGTTATATATACTACAGTCCAGTGAAAAATTGAGTGGTTTGCGATACTATAGCCGCCATTTAAAGACTACGTTTTTTCTCTCAGTTATATATACTACAGTGCAGTGAACAATTCTGTCGTGTGCGGTACACTAGCCGGAGTCTAGAAAATACGTTTTTATCTCAGTTATATATACTACAGTCCAGTGAAAAATTGAGTGGTTTGCGGTACAATAGCCGCCATTTAAAGACTACGTTTTTTCTCTGATTTATATATACACTATAGTGCAGTGAACAATTCTGTCGTGTGCTGTACAGTAGCGTCAGTCTAGAAAATACGTTTTTTTTCTCTCAGTTATATATACTACAGTCCAGTGAAAAATTTAGTGGTTTGCGGTAAAATAGCCGCAGTCTAAAGACTACGTTTTTTTCACTCAGTAATATATACTACAGTGCAATGAACAATTCTGTCGTGTGCTGTACACTAGCCGGAGTCTAGAAAATAAGTTTTTTCTCTCAGTTATATATACTACAGTCCAGTGAAAAATTGAGTGGTTTGCGGTACAATAGCCGCCATTTAAAGACTACGTTTTTTCTCTCAGTTATATATACACTACAGTACAGTGAACAATTCTGTCGTGTGCGGTACACTAGCCGGAGTCTAGAAAATACGTTTTTCTCTCAGTTATATATACTACAGTCCAGTGAAAAATTGAGTGGTTTGCGTTAAATTAGCCGCAGTCTAAAGACTACGTTTTTTCTCTCAGTTATATATACTACAGTGCAGTGAACAATTCTGTCGTGTGCGGTACACTAGCCGGAGTCTAGAAAATACGTTTTTTCTCTCAGTTATATATACTACAGTCCAGTGAAAAATTGAGTGGTTTGCGGTACAATAGCCGCCATTTAAAGACTGCGTTTTTTCTCTCAGTTATATATACATTACAGTGCAGTGAACAATTCTGTTGTGTGCTGTACAGTAGCGTCAGTCTAGAAAATACGTTTTTTCTCTCAGTTATATATACTACAGTCCAGTGAAAAATTGAGTGGTTTGCGGTAAAATAGCCGCAGTCTAAAGACTACATTTTTTCTCTCAGTTATATATACTACAGTGCAGTGAACAATTCTATCGTGTGCTGTACAGTAGCCGGAGTCTAGAAAATAAGTTTTTTCTCTCAGTTATATATACTACAGTCCAGTGAAAAATTGAGTGGTTTGCGGTACAATAGCCGCCATTTAAAGACTACGTTTTTTCTCTCAGTTATATATACACTACAGTGCAGTGAACAATTCTGTTGTGTGCTGTACAGTAGCGTCAGTCTAGAAAATAAGTTTTTTCTCTCAGTTATATATACTAAAGTCCACTGAAAAATTGAGTGGTTTGCGGTAAAATAGCCGCAGTCTAAATACTACGTTTTTTCTCTCAGTTATATATACTACAGTCCAGTGAACAATTATGTGGTGTGCGGCACAGTAGCCGCAGTCTAGTGGTGACACCAACAAGTGACCAAGTTAGTTGAGGTAGCAGGTGAGCCACCTAAAAATTTACCCTGACACAGCATGGCGGTGAACCCAGAGTGATCAAGTTACATTGAGGTAGCAGGTGAAGCACATAAAATTTTACCCTGACACAGCATGGCGGTGACACCCCCAATTGACCAAGTTACTTGAGGTAGCAGGTGAGCCACCCAAAAATTTACCCTGACACAGCATGGCGGTGAACCCAGAGTGACCAAGTTAGACTGAGGTAGCAGGTGAAGCACATAAAATTTTACCCTGACACAGCATGGCGGTGACACCTCCATTTGACCAGGTTACTTGAGGTAGCAGGTGAGCCACCCAAAAATTTACCCTGACACAGCATGGCGGTGACACCACCAATGCCTTGGTCAGACTGAGATTGCAGTCAAATGGCTGTAGGTGAGCCTCCCAAAAATTTGTTTTGGAGTGTCTGTAGTTGACCCTCCAGAAAAATTGTTTTTGAGTGTCTGTAGTTGACCCTCCTGAAAAATTGTTTTTGAGTGTCTATAGTTGACGAGAGGAGAGAGGGCCTGTAGGTGGCCCTCCGTAAACATTGTTTGTAAAGAGCGCCAGTTGGCCCTCAGAAAAATTGCCTGTTGGCTCAGCGTTTGTGTGCGAAGAGAAGGAGGAGGAGGAGGAGGAGAGGAGAGGATACATAAAGAATCTTCATGTTGAGCTGCTTTTCCCCGGTGGAGATTTGAATTCTGATGAAATCCAGGCTTTATTCATTTCAATAATCGTCAGCCTGTCAGCGCTTATCAGTGATGATGCCACCAGCTGCACTGAAGACCCGCTCTGACAACACGCTAGTGGCAGGGCAGGCCAGAACCTCCAAGGCGTACAGCGCCAGTTCAGGCCAAGTGTCCAGCCTTGCAACCCAGTAGTTGTATGGAGCAGAGTGATCACGCAGGACGTTGGTATGGTCAGCTAGGTACTCCCTCACCATCTTTCTGTACAGCTCCCCCCTACTCTGCCTAGACTGGGGACGGGTGACATAGTCTTGCTGGGGGATGCCATAAAACTGGCAAAGGCCTTGGAGAGTGTTTCCCTGCCAGTGCTTGACAAGCTGCCTGCTCACCTCCTCTCCCCCGCTAGTTGGCCCTCAGAACTACGTCTTCTGCCGCTAGCGGTGTCAGATGGGAAGGATAGTTTCAGCTTGTGCACCAGGGCCTGTTGATATTGATTCACTCTCATACTCCTTTCCTCTACAGGAATGAGAGTGGAAAAGTTCTGCTTGTACCGGGGGTCCAGGAGGGTGAACACCCAGTAATTGGAGTTGGCAAAAATGCTTTTAACGAGAGGGTCAAGGGAACGGCAGCCTAACATGAAGTCAGCCATGTGCGCAAGAGTCCCAACATGCAAGAATTCCCTTTCCTCAATAGGCTGACTCTCCATTTCCTCCTCCTCCAACTCCTCCTCTTCAGCCCATACACGCTCAACAGATAAGAAGGAATGAGCATAGGTACCCTCTTCAGTCTTGCCAACAGTCTTCTCTTCCTCCTCTTCCTCCTCATCCTCCTCCAATATGCGCTGAGAAACAGACCTGAGGGTGGTCTGGCTATCAAGCAACGTATCTTCTTCCCCCATCTCCTGTGACAAGCTCAAAGCCTCTGACTTCATGCTGAGCAGTGAGTTTTTCAGCAGACAAAGCAGCGGGATGGTGACGCTGATAATGGCGGCATCGCCGCTGACCATCTGTGTTGACTCCTCAAAGTGGCTTAACACCTGACAGATATCAGACATCCACGTCCACTCCTCATTGTAGACTTGAGGAAGCTGACCAACCTGACTACCAGTTCTCGTGGAAGTTGTCATCTGGCAGTCTACAATCGCTCTGCGCTGCTGGTAAACCCTGGCTAACATGTGTAATGTGGAATTCCATCGTGTGGGCACGTCGCACAACAGTCAGTGAGCTGTCAGTTGTAAGCGCCGTTGCACTGCCCTGAGAGTGGCAGCATCTGTGGTTGACTTGCGGAAATGCGCACAGATGCGTCGCACCTTGGTGAGCAAATCAGACAAATTGGGGTAGGTCTTGAGGAACCGCTGAACCACAAGATTGAACACGTGGGCCAGGCAGGTTTTATATGCAGTGTTTAAATGGGTTGTTGTTACTTTGGGAAATAGTATTGGTGTATAATGACACATGTGTGAGTCTGCCGAGTTGCAGAGCCGCCACCAGGTTACGCCCGTTGTCACACACAACCATGCCTGGTTTGAGGTTCAGTGGCGCCAGCCAAAGATTGGTCTGCGCCGCGAAGCCCTGTAACAGCTCTTGGGCGGTGTGCCTCTTGTCACCTAAGCTCAGCAGTTTCAGCACTGCCTGTTGGCGCTTACCCACGGCAGTGCTGCTGTGCCTAGAGCTACCGACTGAAGGAGCTGTGCTCAAGGATTGTAATTGAGAGTAGGAGGAGGAGGAGGGGTTGGAGGAAGAGGCATAATAAGTCTGAGAAACCGTGACCGAGCGGCCCCAGGGTCAGACCTCCACCAAGTTAACCCAATGTGCCATCAGGGAGATATAGTGTCCCTGCCCGCCAGCACTTGTCCACGTGTCCGTGGTTAGGCGGACCTTCTCAGTACCCCCTTTTGGTCAGGGCACGGATGATGTTCTCTGACACGTGCTGGTGTAGGGCTGGGACGGCACATCGGGAAAAATAGTGGCGGCTTGGGAAAAAGTACAGAGGGACAGCCACCGCCATCAGGTTGCGGAAAGCCTCAGTCTCTACCAGTCTATAGCGCAGCATCTCCAGGCTCAGCAGTTTGGAGATGTGGACGTTTAGGGCTTGTGCATGTGGGTGGGTGGAATTGTATTTGCGCTTGCGCTCCAATGTCTGATGCAAACACAGCTGAACGCTGAGCTGGGACACATTGGTGGAGAGTGTGGAGGATCGAGGAGGTGAAGGGGTGGGTGTAGGGTGGCCGGGGTCCTGGGCGGGGGATTGACTCGCAGAGCCAGCATGTGACACAGGGGAAGGAGCAGTGGTGTGACCCGCAGGAGGTGAACGGCCTTGGTTCCATTGAGTTCTGTGTTTAGCACTCATATGCCTGCACATGCTGGTAGTGGTTAGGCTGGTAGTGGTGGCTCCCCTGCTGATCCTGGTGTGGCACAGGATGCACACCACAGTCCATCGGCCATCCTCACTTTCTTTAAAGAACCTCCAGACTTGCGAACATCTAGGCCTTGGCACAGGAGCTTCACTCCGTGAAACAGTTGCTGATCTACTTGCTCTGGCCCTGCTTCTCCCTCTGGCCACCCCACTGCCTCCTCCAACCTGTTCTGGTGCTGCACTTGTCTCCCCCTCAGAAGCACTGTCTTGACTAGGCTTACCAACCCAGCTCGGGTCAGTCACCTCATCATCCAACAGCTCTTCCTCCGATTCCTCACTCTGCTCCCCCCCTCCCCCCCTGACAACAACGTCATCATCATCCGACACCTCTTGACACACTACTTGCACTAAGTCCACACTCTCATCACCCACAGACTGTGAAAGTTTGAAATTTTGGGCATCGGGACAGAGCAACTGCTCCGGTTGCTGCTGAGCAGTGGTTTGTGACTCTGGGAAGGGTCCTGAAAAGAGTTCCTGGGAGTATGCCGGATCTGAATCCATATTTTCCATGGGGGGGGCAGGCTGGGGGGAAGGAGGTTGAGCTGGAGGAGCCAGAGGTCTACTCCCTTGGCTAGCGTGGGTGGACTGGGTGGAAGACTGGGTGGTGGATAAATTACTGGACACATTATCCGCTATCCACGTCATCACCTTTTCGCACTGTTGTGGTTTCAATAGTGCTGTACCACGTGACCCTGTAAGTTGCGAGATGAAGCTAGGGAGTGAACCTTTGCGGCGTTCCACTGCTCCCTCATCAGCAGGTACTGTGTCACCCTGCCCAGGACCACGGCCTCTGCCCTCCTACATCACTTGGACGCCCACGTCCTCGACCCTTAGCCCTTGGGTTCAACATTTTGTGTATTCACTAAACTGTAGAATTAATATCTGAGGCCAAAACCGTTTTCAGTAGACTGTAGAATTAGTATCTGAGGCCAAAAACGTATTCTCTAGACTGCGGCTAGTGTACCGCACACCACACAATTTTTCACTGGACTGTAGTATATATAATAAAAAAAACAAAATGTATTCTCTAGACTGCGGCTAGTGTACCGCACACCACACAATTTTTCACTGGACTTTATTAAATGTATCTGAGAGAAAAAACGTATTCTCTAGACTGCTGCTAGTGTACCGCACAACACACAATTTTTCACTGGACTGTATTAAATGGATCTGAGAGAAAACATATATTCTCTAGACTGCGGCTAATGTACCGCACACCACACAATTGTTCAATGGACTGTAGTATATGTATCTGAGAGAAAAAACGTATTCTCTAGACTGCGGCTAGTGTACCGCACAACACAGAATTTTTCACTGGATTGTATTAAATGGATCTGAGAGAAAAAACGTATTTTCTAGACTGAGGCTAGTGTACCGCACACCACACAATTTTTCACTGGACTGTATTAAATGGATCTGAGAGAGAACACATATTCTCTACACTGCGGCTAATGTACCTCACACCACACAATTGTTCAATGGACTGTAGCATATGTATCTGAGAGAAAAAACATATTCACTTATTCACTGGACTGTAATCAGCGACATGCTGTGTCAGGCTAAATTTTTGGGTGGTTCAGCTGCTATCTTAGTCTAACCAAGCCACTCTGGGGTTCACCGCCATGCTGTAAACTGCAATCTCAGTCAAACTTTGTAATTTAGGGGTTCACCACCAAGGTGTGCTAGACTACAATTTTAGTGGGTTCACCTGCAATCTCAGTCACAGACTGTCATTCAGGGGTGCACCACCATGCTTTTTTAAACCATTTGTTTCTGAGGGTCACCTCCAGGCTCTCACCCACGATTTTTTGGAGGTTCGCCACTACACTGTCGGCCAAAATTGTCTTGAGGGTCACCAGTGGCCGCTCCCCCACAACTTCATGGAGGGTTACTACCAGGCCCTGGCACACAAACATTGTCTTGAGGGGCACTAAAAGGCTCTGCACCCACCCACGTGTGGAGACTAATAGGTGGGTGCAGTGTGCGTCTTAGCCCGTCTGGAATTAGGAAAGCTGGGCACTGTGCTTGGAGGTCTTTGTGTCTGCCGTGGACAGGGTGGGTGGGTGGTGGGTGCGTGTTTGCCCATCTGGGATGGGGAGAGCTGGGCACTGTGCTGGGAGAACTTTGTGTACGCTGTGGACTACTGGGTGGGTGCGGGGAGGGAGACGCTTATGCCTGCATCCTGGTGCGAGGGATAGGACAGCAGTGCCAGCATGGCGGTGATGGACCTTCGTTGCACCTAGTTGGGTGCTTTACTAACATGTGATGGGCATGTGCCTTGCCCATCTTGGTCTGGGTCAGCACAATTGTCTTGAGGGTCACCACCAGGCTGTTGCCCAGAATTTGGCGTAATGGTACGATTAGGCAGCCTCAGAGGCATCCATGCATGCTTCCCCTGCTGTTTCCTGTCCATTTCCGTGGTGTTTCCATCATTTTCTGAGGTTTCCAGGTTTTCACGCAACGTTCCCTGTGCAGAGCTTTGGTCCCCTGCAAAAAAAAAAAAAAATTCATATCACTATTTGTGTTGAGCGAATCGAAGTATCTAAAGTGGACTTCGATCTGAATTTCAGGAAATTTGACTTGCTGCAAAGCTGAATTTGCTCTTGCTTCATGGTAAAAAAATCTATTTTTCCTGAAATTACACAAAAAAACAAACATACTCATCTCATTCATTTGTGCACGAACAGACGTTCGCGGCCATCTTGATTGCAGAAAGTGAGTGATATCGCACTTGGGGTGACGTGTGATGACGTCATCACATCATAGTGTCAGTGAGGTTTTTCACGGTGTCTTCATTCAAGATGGCCGCGATAGCTTCTGATCAAATGGATAAGCTGAGTTTTTTTTTCCATTGGATTAGCCACTGAAAAGCCTTACTTTTAATCACAGATGCCGTGATCAGCGATGAATGCGGCATCTGAGGGGTTCAATGATGGGGGGTAGCGCAATTGCCATTCCCCTTCATTGTGTCTGCTACATACATAGGAATGCTCTTCGTGACAAAGCAATTTGTTATGTATTGAATTTCTTTGTGAAGCAACCGAATCAAATATTTCATAACATTGCTCATCTTTAAATCACTATATTTAAATAAATCCTAAAATCGTGCAGTTTTCACAGTGGCCAATAGGCCTAAAATTTGTCACATAGCAGCCACATAGACTGGGGAAACCCACTGACTTATATGGAAGAACTAGGCATGCTCTGTGACCTGTGCAGAGGTCAGAAGGAAGTACCGTATTTTTCGCTTTATAAGACGCACCTGATGATAAGACGCACCCCAGATTTTAGAGTAGGAAAATAAGAATAAAATATTTTTCATCACACCTCATATCAGACCCCCCATAAATTTCAGGACATCACATCAGATGCCCTCCAGACATGATCAGATGCCCTCCATGTCAGAATCCCATCAGCCCTTCATATCAGACCTCAGATCAGCCCATTAGCCCCCATATCAGCCCACTGTGCCCCATCAGACCTCAGATCATCCCACTGTGCCCCCATATCAGCCCACTGTGCCCCATCAGACTTCAGATCATCCCACTGTGCCCCCATATCATCCCACTGTGCCCCCATCAGACCTCAGATCAGCCCTCATATCAGCCCACTGTGCCCTCATATCAGCCCACTGTGCCCCCATATCAGCCCACTGTGCCCCTATCAGACCTCAGATCAGCCCCCATATCACCCCACTGTGCCCCCATATCAGCCCACTCTACCCCCATCAGACCTCAGATCAGCCCACTGTGCCCCCATATCAGCCCACTGTGCCCCCATCAGACCTCAGATCAGGCCCCATATCACCCCACTGTGCCCCCATATCAGCCCACTCTGCCCCCATCAGACCTCAGATCAGCCCACTATGCCCCCATATCAGCCCACTGTGCCCCCATCAGACCTCAGATGAGCCCACTATGCCCCCAATATCAACCCACTCTGCCCCATCAGACCTCATATCAACCCCCATATCAGCCCACTCTACCCCCATCAGACCTCAAATCAGCCCATCAGCCCCCATATTAGCCGACTGTGCCCCCATCAGACCTCAGATCAGCCCACCCAGCCCCATAAGGATAAAATAAAAAAACTCTCTCACCTCTCCTGTGCTGCGGCTCCGCTCCTGGTCCGGCGCTCCTCTGTCTTCTCCGCGCCGGCTCTGCACTGCCCTGACCGCGTACAGCGTCAGGACGTAGTGCGCGCACTATGACCTGACGCTGCATGCAGTCAGGTGACAGTGCAGCGCCGGAAGATCACTTGTATTCGCTTGTATTCGCACGGCAATTTTCCCCCAACTTTTGGAAGGAAAAAAGTGTGTCTTATAAAGCGAAAAATACGGTATATTTTCTGTGATCACCTGTTGTGAATGGTGGATCCTGTGTTACCTATACAAAGGTGATATCTGTCATTGTAACTCTGTCTGTGATGATAATGTGATGGCTACTGAAAAGTTGACTGCACTGAATAGGAAGTCTTAACCTTATTATCTGGCTATGGCATCTGAGGGGTTAAATATGCATGATCAATGTTATTGGCTATGGCTCCCGGTGTTCTTGCGTATGGGCGCCATTTTTAAATACTTAACCGCTGGCGTAAATTTGCGTGAAGCAGTTGGGAAGGGGTTAATTCCTATCTGTATGCCATATGGGAATCTAAATTCAGAAGAACAGAATCTACACAAATGCTTGTTATCCATATGTGCAATCAAGGTATTAAATAGAGTAGGTTCCTGGACTGAACTACGACAGCAGGTTTGGATTTTTTTCCAATTCTGAAATCACGGTCGCGACAACTTGCGAGACGCAATGCAACTCCATTCAATTCTGCAAGGCTGCACTGCTAAACACTGATACTTGATCATGCAATTGGTATAGTGGGCAAGATGACCATGCAGCACCAGCAGTGGTGTACATAGAGAAGTAAGGGCCCCATAGCAAGGATCAAACCAGCCCCCCACACAGAACAGAAAGGGTTTCTGCCTAAACCCTTTTTAATGACCCTTGGGCCATAGCAGTCACATGGTCTTCCGCTATGGTAGTTACTCCCCTGAGCAACAGCCTCAAAGGGGTTGTCTCACTTCAGCAAATGGCATTTATCATGTATAGAAAGTTATTCCAAGCAACTTACTAATATTGTCCATATTACTCCCTTTGCTGGTTGGATTAATTTTTATATCACATTATACACTGCTTGTCTCCATCGTTACGACTACCCTGCAATCCAACAGCGGTGGCTGTGCTTGCACACTATTTTTCCTAGCAATAAGTAAGTGCCTTGTATTAAATGCCATTTGCTGAAGTCAGACAATCCCTTTAAGCTACCCTTAAATCACATATAGATGACTTTAATGATTAAAGACTAATGACATTGTGTCACTGTGCAATACTGTATATATACAGTACGTATATTCATACAAGCAGAGCTGCAAGTGAAATGATAATATTACATGTAACTGTGCAGTACTGGATCTACACTGCCTTGGACACAGTTCAATTCTATACAGTTATAGTAGTACAGCTATTTTTATACCCCCTGTATCTATTGGAAAAGGCTTTAAGTCACAAGGACAACATCAGCAAGAGTGACATACTGTACGTTAAAAATAGTCTAACCAAAAGACTAAAGCTTCCTACAACTGACACCAGAAGTTGATCCACTATCAAATTTCATTACCTACTGCAGGGTAGATGGCGATAAATGGGGAGGAAAAATGATAAGAAACGTACAGTTACTATGGAAACCCACTTAAGACTCTGATGGGATTCACACTATCCAGCTTAAGATATCTATTTTATCATCTATCTATCTATCTATCTATCTATCTATCTATCTATCTATCTATCATGTATCTTTCTATACGATTATCTACCTATTATCTATGTATCTTTCTATATGATTATCTATCTATCTATCTATCTTGTATATTTCTATGTAATTATTTATCTATCTAATTATCTCTCTATAATTTTCTCTCACTGGCCCCTTCTTTTTCTAGAAATATATTCTTCCTGTGATTGGCAGTGAGGTACGTACCCGGAAGCATTATAATCGGAGCAGCGCGGGCGTTACTTCTTTTATTATATTAAAGCATTGTGTTTTAAAAAAATGTTAAGTTAACTGATAGCTCATTTAATCCAGTATTGATGGGAATAAGTAAAATGAATCTGGAAAAAGTATACGGTATTGTCAGTATTTCTGGATTACGACTTCTTCCTACCTGTACACGTTTGTAGAGTGGTTGTTTTTGGCACTTAGTTTTAACCACAGTAAAGTAAATATATATTACTGTATATAAAGTTTAATGAGAGGCATACACTGCACATTTCACACTTCCATTTCCCCTCTTCTCCTTGCAGGACTTGTAATAAATTCCTGGAAGAATTTCTCTGTGGCTTTATATAATTCCACTTTTATGCATATATTCTTCCTTGTCCCGGCACCAGAACTACATTTGTTATTGTGATGTGGTTTTAAGTAGAAGGACAGACTGAAGACATTGCCTTGCTCTGACATTCATCAGGGGGCTATTTATTTCTGTTAATAATAAGTTCTCATTCCAGGCAATGCCAAGGCACATGATATGCCTCAGGGTTCCTGCTGGTATCGGGTGTTCCTATATAGTAACAAAACAAACCATGCCATGTACCTGATTGCACTGTGACTTCTCCATGGCTTATCTGGCCAACATCAAACACCATTGATTCTCATTTTAGCACTCGGCAGATCTCAAAATCAGCTAAATATGTAAATTATGACACGCTCACGAAAGCTTGCATTACAAAAGAAGTACTTTTCTTTGAAACAGAAGTCTAATTTGATTTTTTTCTAAATTGAAGCCTTTTGCTTTAGAGTGGTGAGGTCAGTGTCCTAGGGGGATATTCTCATACATCACAAATTACCACTGTTAAACTAAAGCCATGCTAATATAACCTATATCCATGCAAATGAGCACTTTAGAATCTGATTCATTTCATTTAGTCAGGTCAGTTGACTATAGTTGGAGGTGACTTCTGCTTCTATCTACTTTAAACCAACTTTATAGGTTTACACGAGACGGGAGAAGTGTTCTATGTCAAGTTCTGACACCAGTATGAAATGTTCTACCAAAAAGAATAAAAAAGAAAAGCCATTCCATTAAATATAGAGTTCAGAAAAGCTCTACCTGCATGCTGATAGGTTTGTTTTCTAAGTTACTTAAGGACGTAGTTTCTTATTCATGGCACACATACATACTGCATTAAAGAATTCAACACAATAGGGCAGATTTACTAATCCTGGCGATGGGGAAAATTAACACAGGCTGTCTAGACATGCTAAATGGAGAGAGAAGAGCAAAGGCCCTATTGGACCATACAAATTTTGGGCCAATTATTAGGAATATATTTTCATAGGAACTAGTGTTGGTAGCTTTGGATTCGTCCACTTTTTAGAATTCCTGATCACTGTACTTCTAACAGAATGTATGGGCTCCGCTGATGCCACATGAAGATGGCCGCCAGTAACATGAGACTTGAGGTGAGTCTCAAGCATGCGCCATTACTGTAAGGAACTGTATTACACAACAAATACGAACCAAGATTCGTTTATTGCAAGACAATCCATAACAAATCAGGGTTTATACTTGTTGTCTAATACAATTCTGTATGCGCCACTACTTGCTGTAATAGCGCATGCACAAAACTCCCAGAGTGTTGCGTTACTGGGGGTCGTCTTCATGCGGCCTCAATGGAGCCCATATAGTGTAATACAGGTACTCTAACAATGTGGCACATGAATATAAGAGATTAAGATTCATCAAAAAGTGGACTAATCCAAATCTACAAACACTAATAGGAACACTTGTTCCTGATAATTGGCCCATACAATCAAGCAGCTGATTAGCTAATGAATGAGAAAGTGCTTGTTTGTGGGTTGATGGCCAGCTGTCCTCAGGATTAAACATGACTGAATATTGGCAGCACATCTTCCTGTGTAGTACTGCATGAGGAAGGAACAAATGCAGAAGCAATCGTTCCTCCCACATTCAGTTTGCATTAGGCTGGTACACATGAGCGCCAACGGAAGTCGGTCGAACACCGGGCCCTAAGTCACTGCCAGTCACGTCTGGTGGTAACTTATCTCCCTTGAGAACTAAAAGGTCAGACATGTTGAAATCCAACAGCCCAATACTTCTTTACCCTAATATCTGTAGTCAGGGAAAGGTGGGACACACCATACACATAATGTTGCACAGTTGGCAGCTTTCGCAGACAATAATCTGATATATAAGCCCTACTTCTTTACTAAGCTATATTCATTCTAATATTGTAGTCATGAAGAAACCACAGAATAGAGGACAGAGCATAATAAGGATTTTTTGTAAGGTACAATGCATTTGGAAAGTCTTTAGACCCTTCCACTTTTTTGACATTTTGTTATGTTGCACCCTGTGCTAAAAGAAAAAAAAAAATCAAGATTTCTCCACCAATCTGCATTCAGTACCCCATAATGACAAACTGAAAAGATAATGTTCAAAATCTTTGCTAACTTATTGAAAAGGAAAAACAAAAATATCGTAATGACATAAGTATTCCGACCCTTTAATCAGTACTTTGTTGAAGTACCTTTGGCAGCCTCCAGTCTTCCTGGGTATGATGCCACATGGTTTGCACACCTGGATTTGGAGATTTTCTGCCATTCTTATTCAAGCTTTGTCAGGGTGGATGGGGACTGTCGGTCATCAGCCATTTTCAGGTCTCTCCAGAGATGTTCGATTGGGTTTAAGTCAGGGCTCTGTCTGGGCCACTGAAGGACATTTATAGAATTGTCCTTATGCCACTTCTGCGATGTCTTGGCTGTGTGCTTAGGGTCATTATCTTGTTGGAAAGTGAATCTTCAAGTCCACAGCAATCGGGATCTGTTCTTCATAAAAAATATCTCTGTACCTTGTTCCATTCAGCTTTCCCTCAACCCTGATCAGTCTCCCTATCCCAGCTGCCAAAAACAGCCACACAGCATGATGGTGCCACCACAATACTTCATTGAAGGGATGGTACTGGGCAGGTGATGGGCAGTGCCTAGTTTCCTCCAGACGTGACACATAGAATTGGGGACAAAAATTTTAATCTTGGTTTCATCAGAAGAGAGAATTTTGCTTTTCAAAGTCTGAGAGTCTTCTTTCTGGCCTTCTGGAGGTTTCTCCCATCTACACACAAGATCTTTAGAGTGACCAATGGGTTATTGGTTGGTCACCTTTTTTACCAAGACCCTTCTCCTCAGATTACATAGTTTGCAAAGAAAGGTCTTGGTTTGCCATTTAAGAATTATAGAGGCCACTATGCTCTTGGGAAGTTTCAGCGAAGTAGAAAATTGTTTGTACCCTTTTACAGATCTTTGCCTCCACACAATTCTGTCTCCGAGCTTTACGGGCAGTTCTTTCCTCTCATGGTTTCTTTTTTGCTCTGATATGCATTGTGAGACCTTATACAGACAGGGTTGTATCTTTTCAAATCATGTCCAATTAACTTAATTTACCACAGGTGCACTCCAATCAAGGTATAGAAACATCTCAAAAACAATCAAGAGAAATGGGAAGCCCCAGAGCTAAACTGTAAAGTATCCTAGCAAAGCACCTGAACACTTATGTCCATGGTAAATTTTAGTTTTTCCTTTCAAATATATTTGCAAACATTTCTAGAATTTTGTTTTCTCTTTCTCATTATGCGATACTAAGTGCAGATTGATGGGGGAAACTTGATATATACATATATTTTAAATTTTAGCACAAGACCGAAACATAACAAAATGTGAAAAATGTGAAAGGGTCTGAAGACATTCCAAATGCATTGTATATACTGTATTGCTGTTTCATTCTGCACAGGTACTGGGTCAGTAAAAACAAACATTCTGAAGTCCTCAATATCTAGGTAACCATGTGTTCGAAATCCAAGAATATGCAACGTGACATACACCAAACAGTTAAAACAGGAGGGATTTTAATTGCTAAGATAATCATGTAACTAGTTAAGTCAAACACAACCAGAGTTTAATGTGAAATCTAAATATCGGTTGATGTTAACTATTACGCAGAAATTCCACTGAAGTGTCTGACATTCATTTTGTATGTGACATTTAATTATTCCGCAAATGTCTGACATTCATTTATGTTTCAGAGCATATGACTGTTCCACAGACCGGAGCTTGGGGCTTGAAAAACTTTAATATATCAGTAAATTACAAGGCCTCTATCAATCAGGGTGTGCAAAATTGAAAAAGTGATGGATCTGTTGACTGAAGACATCATTAGAGAGCTTGAGGACATGTAATTGAAAAATACAAACAGTATGGGTGTGCCAGGCTGTGTGTAAATAGTTCAGGTTGCCCCATACACAGGAGCACAGAAGACTGTATCATTTCTATAAAATTCTACAGTGTCTCCCTTGATAAGAACAGGTCATTCAATCTATTTTAATTCCCTATATAATAAGAACTGGCCCTATTCTCTTGCCGATAGCTCACTGTGCATCGTCCCCAGATTATAGTCACACGTGCTATAAAATATGTTTTCTATTATATTACTGACATTACAATTTTTTTTTTCTTATATTAACATTTTATTTGTGACTTTATTTAAAGATGGCAAATTGTAAAATATCATTGCTCTAGCTGATCCCTGTTGACACCTTTACTGGACTATATACGTGAGTGACACTTTTGGCATCAGATGCAGGGAGATCTTTTATTGCAAGTTACTTGGTAGAAGTTCTGTTCCATGATATATCTATTTATGGAATGGGATTAGCAAATTAGGACTACAGCAACTATAAAACACCAGCTAATCCATTAGGATGGACTCATGTTAGAGTCACAAATGTGCTTGAGAAAAACTACAGTATTTCGGTAGGAATGTAAGGGAGAAGTACTATTCAATACATCTTTAGAAATCCAAGTAAAAGTTATCATACAATGAAAACTTAGCAAGTATGAAAACAACTCCTATGCTCCATAAAAGTATTTTCCATAGAGTTTCATAGCTTGCTACCTAATGTGCTTTCTACTGTACAAAGTACAAAGTAATCTAGGTTCACTCTAAGCGTATTGCACATTAATATAACACATATACAGTACAGACCAAAAGTTTGGACACACCTTCTCATTCAAAGAGTTTTCTGTATTTTCATGACTATGAAAATTGTAGATTCACACTGAAGGCATCAAAACTATGAATTAACACATGTGGAATTATATACTTAACAAAAAAGTGTGAAACAACTGAAAATATGTCTTATATTCTAGGTTCTTCAAAGTAGCCACCTTTTGCTTTGATTACTGCTTTGCACACTCTTGGCATTCTCTTGATGAGCTTCAAGAGGTAGTCACCTGAAATGGTATTCCAACAGTCTTGAAGGAGTTCCCAGAGATGCTTAGCACTTGTTGGCCATTTTTGCCTTCACTCTGCGGTCCAGCTCACCCCAAACCATCTCGATTGGGTTCAGGTCTGGTGACTGTGGAGGACAGGTCATCTGGCGTAGCACTCTATCACTCTCCTTCTTGGTCAAATAGCCCTTACACAGCCTGGAGGTGTGTTTGGGGTCATTGTCCTGTTGATAAATAAATGATGGTCCAACTAAACGCAAACCGGATGGAATAGCATGCCGCTGCAAAATGCTGTGATTGCCATGCTGGTTCAGTATGCCTTCAATTTTGAATAAATCCCCAACAGTGTCACCAGCAAAGCACCCCCACACCATCACACCTCCTCCTCCATGCTTCATGGTGGGATCCAGGCATGTAGAGTCCATCCGTTCACCTTTGCTGCGTCGCACAAAGACACGGTGGTTGGAACCAAAGATCTCAAATTTGAACTCATCGGACCAAAGCACAGATTTCCACTGGTCTAATGTCCATTCCTTGTGTTCTTTAGCCCAAACAAGTCTCTTCTGCTTGTTGCCTGTCCTTAGCAGTGGTTTCCTAGCAGCTATTTTACCATGAAGGCCTGCTGCACACAGTCTCCTCTTAACAGTTGTTGTAGAGATGTGTCTGCTGCTAGAACTCTGTGTGGCATTGACCTGGTCTCTAATCTGAGCTGCTGTTAACCTGTGTTTTCTGAGGCTGGTGATTCGGATGAACTTATCCTCCGCAGCAGGGGTGACTCTTGGTCTTCCTTTCCTGGGGCGGTCCTCATGTGAGACAGTTTCTTTGTAGTGCTTGATGGTTTTTGCGAGTGCACTTGGGGACACTTTCAAAGTTTTCCCAATTTTTCGGACTGACTGACCTTCATTTCTTAAAGTAATGATGGCCACTCGTTTTTCTTTACTTAGCTGCTTAAAGCAGCTATTGAACCTGACAGGGCACACCTGTGAAGTGAAAACCATTTCAGGTGACTACCTCTTGAAGCTCATCAAGAGAATCCCAATGCCTTCAGTGTGAATCTACAATTTTCATAGTCATGAAAATACAGAAAACTCTTTGAATGAGAAGGTGTGTCCAAACTTTTGATCTGTACTTTACATTAGCAATCAAAAAGTCACTAGTGTGAATACATCTATAAATGGCACATCCACTACTTAAATCTTTAACAGTCACAATAAAATTTGGGGAAAAAAACGCTCTTAAAAATGCCACTTTTTATTGTAGGTTTTGAATTTATGTCTCAAATAAATATAGTTGAGGCACAACGCAGTCTCCTTAATGTGTAGCTGTTGTTTCAGGTAATTTTTCAGAATAAGATGCCATGTATGCAGTGGCATAGCTATAGGGGTCGCAGCGGTTGCAGTTGCGACCGGGCCCCTAAGCCAGGGTGGCCCTGAGGGCCCACCTTGCCACTTGCAGGGCCGCACCGCCAATTAGGGAAGGTGTGGCGCGGCCCTGCGCACAGTTGGGGGCGGTGGCGGGGCAGAGGGAGGTGAGCGCTTCCATTGTGGAAGCGCTCATCTCCATAGTCATCTGTATCGCCGTCCTCGGGACGACAATACAGATGCCTGTACTGCGGGGCAGGGGAGGGAGGGGCGTCTACCCTGCCCATTCCTCTGATAGGCTGCAGGCATGCAGCCAATCAGAGGCCAGCTCAGGCGGCGCGATGACGTCATCACGCTGCCTGATCCGTACAGCGCGGGACACAGGCCGGAAGAGTCCTGCATCGCATTGCTGCCGGCTCCATGGAGGTAAGTATTAGTGTTTATTTTTTTTATTGTTGCAATCACGGACCGGAGCTCTATTGGGGGCACTAGGGGCATTTTACTGGCACTGGGGGAATTTCTTACTGGCACATGGGGGCACTGGGGGAATTTTTACTGGCACATGGGGGCACTGGGGGCATTTGTTACTGGCATATGGGGGCACTGGGGGCATTTCTTAATGGCACGGGAGCACTGGGGGGATTTTTACTGGCACAGGGGGCATTTCTTACTGGCACATGGGGCACTGGGGGCATTTTTACTGGCACATGGGTGCATTTCTTACTGGCACATGTGGGCACTGGGGGCATTATTACTGGCACATGGGGGCATTTCTTACTGGCACATGGAGGCACTGGGGGCATTTCTTACTGGCACTGGGGGCATTTCTTACTGGAACTGGGGGCATTTCTTACTGGCACATGGGGCACTGGGGGCATTTTTACTGGCACTGGGGGCATTTCTTACAGGCCCATGGGGGCACTGGGGGCATTTTCTTACTGGCACATATTTTGGGGGGCATTTCTTACTGGCACATAATTTGGGGGGCATCTATGGGGGTGGGACACTTTTTACTGGCACATGATTTTGGGGGGGAATCAATGGGGGGAACTTCTGGTGCATTATTGGGGCATTTCTTACTGGCACATTGAAAGCACTCTGGCAGAGAATTATTAGTTGGGACTTTGGGGGGCACTATTACTGTGGGGAGCACCCTGGCACAGTATCAGCATAGTGCAGTTATTTCTGGGGGACGTTATGTTTACACTATTACTGTCAGGGACACTATTTGCTGGGGCAGTTATTTTAGAACACTGTGTGCCAATAATTATTGAAGGGCACTATCTGTGTGGTACTAGTGGCACAGTACTGGGGGTGGTACGATGATTTGCCCAGAAGACGGGAGGATGATGGAAAAGTAGTAAACTAAGATTTTTTTCTGTCAAACTGCAGAGATGAGAAATGGCTGAAAAATGGCGTCTGGTCTGAAAGGAGAAGATAAGGAAAGAGAAGATCTACATCAGAGGAGACGTCACTGGGTGTACGAGGTATGGGGCGCTGTATTATGCCTAATTCACATTTCCGTGGAACACGGTCCGGGATGAATTTTTGACTTGGCCGGCAGAAAAGCTAGGTGCACCAGCACTGAGGGAAGGGGGGGGGGCAAGCTGAACTCTTGCACCAGGGCCCATGAGCCTTTAGCTACGCCCCTGCATGTATGTGTGTATGAGGAATGACAGTATTCTGGCCATTATGTGACTTATACTTGTTTTTTTAAGCCGTTATCCCCTTTGCAGTCTGCTTATAAATGTCAAGTTTTTTTTTTAGATAGTGGATGGAGACTAGCTGAAATCATGTTGGTCCATACACAGGACATGTAGCACACCCTCAGAAGCAAGAACAGTAATGGAGGACATTACACAACATGGGGGCAGCAATGGCCACATTTTTTTGGGATTCATTCATAACATGAAGGATTAATGTCTAAACCCATATAGGGACAGGAAATAAGTTCTGTGAGCCTCATCCTCTTCCTCCTCTGCCTGTTCATTTACCTCCCGCCTCCTATCCTCCTTCAATAGGCAGAATTGATAGCTCCAAGTACAGTACATGCAGCTCTCATTTCAACCAGCTCTAACCAGTGGCGTACATAGAGAAGTAAGGGCCCCATAGCAAGGATCAAACCAGGTCTCCCACACAGGACAGAAGGGTTTCTGCCTAAACCCTTTTAAATGACCCTTGGAACATTTTTCCACTGCCTCATATGTTAAAAGTTGTTCCTTTAGAGGGTTGAGTCCTGTCCACAGAATCACCCCGCGTAGAAGAGGGGATGATCCCAACTGGGCTCCCTCTTGTCCTGGGCCTCATAGCAGTTGCATGGTCTGCCACTATGATAGTTACGCCCCTGGCTCTAACTCAAACTAGATCATAACTAGATCCACATTCTTGGTCTTGTTTTAAAATCAAGATTCTAGCTGCTTTCTAGCCTGTAAAGAGAAACATTTCATTGTGTATTCTGTATGTCCTATTAGATGACATAAATACAAAAACTTACATTCAGGATAATAATATAGATTTTCAGTTATGTTAATTCGATTGGGCTTCTAGTCTATTCTGCTCATCACGTAAGTAAAATAAAAATATCAACAGGAATTACTGGCTGACATACCCAGATATATCACAATTAAATAGGCACTAAGCCTAAACAGGCAGTTAGGTGATCAATTTTCTCTTTTATTGGTTTATAAAATAGATCTAAGATTTTCCTGCTTAACTAAGAAAGTTGACAACAAGTTACTGAACCATTCTATAGGTTTATAAAGCAGACATGCAGAAAGACTCCAAAGTTGCAGAAATGCATTTTGTACTGTAAGGTTATAATTTTGTCAAACTTTATTAGAGATGGTAATTAATGAGCTGTAAAGTCTGCTAGTGCATAACCAGTAAAGGAGCTAGTCTTGTTCAAATCCGCAGTTCATAAATTTATTCCTACTCCTTTTTTCATTTATTAGTGTGGAGAGTGCTCTGAAAGCATATTAACTACACTGTGCTGAAGCTATCGGGGCATAAAAAGGAGACAGGATCTAAAGGAGCAGGGACTGTAAAATAAAGTAATTTGATATCCACTTGCAGATGTGGTAAGAAATAAACTTAGTCTTTGAAATTTTAAAACCCCATTTTTAGATTTTTTTTTTAGATGTTTTCTTGGGTCCACAATAGAAAATGATTCTTAGGGATTCTCCTCCATCTATACAAAACACTTGCTTGTTCTGGCTTTATAATCACATTTTCAGTACATATAAAATGATCTAATTTCTAAGTCATAAAATAAAAACACTTATAGCATGTAATTGGCTCCAGAGCCTACTTCATATGGGTTTCCTCTGCTGGACCTTGGAGGTCTTGTTGTATTAGGGATTGTTTACTGTGTCACACCCCTGAAAGAGCCTTTAGTTTAATTTTGGTGTGCCAATACAATCCTGATTATTAAAATTAAAAGTCTTGTACAAACAATAGGTTTGCATAGGATCAGTATTCACAAAAAAAATAAGATATTTTAATCAAGACTAAGTAATAAATAGGTAGAGATGAGTAAATTGCACAAAATTATATTTAGGTTTGATTCAGCTAAATTGGTTGGTTGATCATTTTTTCTCTGTAACGTTTCACTTTATCTTTATTTTTTTCATTTATATATTTGTATTAGAGATGAGCAAAATTATTCAAAACATATCAGATTCTTTATTAATTTCACAAAAAAGTGGAAAGTTAATGTATTATCACCAAAATCCTGCGCCAATCTCAATTTTCTTCTGTGCATGTGCATGAACAGCCAACCTTATCTAAAAAACCCCCAAAATAAGCTATTGTTTCTACAGTTCATAAGTGTTTTATAGGCCAGCACCAGCAGCATACATATTGCAGCAAACACTGTGTAATCTGGAGTTTTTTTCTAAACCCAGTTTCAATTTTGCTGCTGTTTACAATTAAGCAGTTCAGCACATTTCAGTGCATTAATACCAGTGTGTTCATAAAAAGGGATGAACAGTATAATTGCAGCCACCTCTTATAATTACCAAAAATAGCTGCAATTTTACTAACAGGTATAATGGCAGTTAATTGTTCTAACAGTTTTGTTTGATACCAAAAAAACAGCTTCAATTTAGCTACCATTTGTAATTGGGCATTTCTGCACATATTGTGTCAATATTTGTCGTGTAGTTTTAGTGAACGCATTGTACTGCAATTACTGCATTATTATACCAGTTTTAGTTAATGCATTGTATTGCAACTATATACTGTGTGGTTTAAGTTAATACATTGTACTGCATTATTATACCTGTTGTATTCAACACATTGTATTATCATTGTAAATTGTCAGCACCAATGTTCAGTGTGTTTGGAGAAGGATCTTTAATTGCACTTCTGTCTGTAAATTACAGAAAAAACACTTGCAATTTTGCTACTATATAATAATCTGTGCCAAACCGATGAATTTTTATTTATATGCCTCATAATGAAAATGAAAGACCCAAGTCATGAGAGGGAGGTTTAGGCAGAGGCTTGGGATCCCATGCACAGCTGTGTTGTTGGTCGTAGTAATAGTAGTATTGACACTTGTATCCATGGTGGTGGTGTAGGAGTAGTGGTAGCCTAAAAAGAAGATTATTGTGAGGGGAGCCAAGGAGCCCACAATGACATTGGACAGGACCTGGGATCTGGATCGGGGTTCTGAGGAGTAGGTGACATCAGAAAAGGAGGATGGTGTCCATGGCAGCAATAAAGAGAAAAGGCAATGTACGACTAAATCCTCCCAAAAAACTGTCTGGGCCAGATCGCCTTCTGGAAACTGGTAATGCCACTGATACCGTGGACACAGGCTCAAAACGTGCCAGGCTAAACTTGGCTGCTTCTATCTCTGTATGAACAACTCCTGTATGGTGCTTTTTCTCAACAAGGCTGGAACACAAAAAACACAACTATGTGTAAGATCTATGGGATTCAAATGTATGGCCATGAGAAAACTATTCACAATCAGCAATTAGCTTGTGTGGAAGCTAATCTTCCACCTGGCCAAATTGCCGATGATGCAGTTGCTGCCTTACCACTTAGTTGTGATAAATGGGGAACAGTTCCATGCCTTCACACAAATTAAATTCACCACTCTCCTGCTGTCTCTGCTACAAGTAGTAGAAGCTGTAGCATCCAGGTCAGTTTGTTACTTGATCAAACAGATTTTTCCACTGCTGCGATTCCAGCTGCACATAAGCAAACAGACATGAACTGTCTGAACAACTACGTAGGTACTCGTACATGGAGTGCGCCCTTTCTCCAGCACATATTCTGTTCCCTGACACCATGGACTTATGGGCAGACAGATTCGAACTGTGACCATAACTGCCCAAGTTTAAACTCACAGTTCTGTCTTGTCCAGCCTCCAATGTCATCTCAGAGAGGATTTTTAGCATGGCAGGTGGCATTTTCACACCCTAAAGGACAAAATTGCCCTCTGCAAGTGTACAAAAACATAATTTTTGTCAAAATGCATGAGACATGGATTTGTGAGGATTTTCACATACCCCTGGCTGAGGAAAAGATTTACCATTGTTGATGATGGATATTTATCCCCATCATGCCACTGCAGTTGTCTGCCTACCTACCTTCATGTTCCATAGTGCCTAGCTTCTGCTGCCGCCATCACCAGGTCTTTCTACTGCTGCTATCATTACCCTTACGCAGCCACCACTATTACTAGTACCACAACATAGCTACTGCTGCAAAACTATTGCTGTCACATGCCACTATTACCTTACACACCTTACACTTAACATTGTACTGCTGCTGCTCCCAAATAAAAGAGATCATTTTTCCAGGCTTGTTCAGAACAGACCACTATTTTTCTGACATTGTGTGTATGAACACAGGCAGGCATATGCTTTTGTTATGGAATAATTTCTGGATGCTTGTTTAGAACAAGTGACTGCACTTTCTGACACTACCATGTGTGTATGTGTCTAAACATGGGCAGCGATCTACTCCCAGTAATGTATAATTTTTGGAACGCTTGTTGAGAACAAAACACTTTTTTTCTCACAACACAGTTTATGTTTAAATACCATTTTCTCCCAATATAGGACAATATTTGGAACATTTCTAATAATAAAAAGCATAACAAATACTCCCTGCTTTCCATGAGCCATACTTTTTACATTCACATAGACATATGAAGGATTGTTTTTTGCAAGACAAGCTGTACTTTGTAATGGCACCGTGTAATATTGCACACAATGTAGTGACAATCCTGAAAACAAATCCAAATGGAGTGGATTTGGGGAAAGAAATACAATTCTGCCACAGTTTTATGGATTTTGTTTTTATGCATTCCCTATGCAGTAAAATGTCATTCTCTGGGCCAGTATGATTAGAACACTACCACCTTTATATAGTGTTTATCATATTTTAATACTGAGAAAAAATACTTTGAAAAAAAATGATTTTTTTTATTTTCATTACCATATATTGACCTCATAACACTTTTTTATAGTTATATCTACTGAACTGTTTGAGGGCTCATTGAGGACGAGCTGTTTTTTTTCACTGATACCATTTTGGAGTGTGTATGACTTTTTGATCACTTTTTCTTCAATTTCTTGTGGAAAGTCAAGCGATGAATGTACCTCATACTACTATAGGGGTCATTATTAGAGAAAGGTCAGGCAACATACTAAAGGTAGGGATGGCTTGGTGTTGCAGCCCACATCTCACCTCCTAAGCCCCTGCTCCACAGATTAGATACAATTCGTGGAGGAGGACAGAACATGGGAACTAATGATGGCCACCACAGAGGGACAGCTTCTGGGGAGGTATTTTGTGCTGCATTGTGATAGTTAGTTCTGTGGTATGGTATTCTGTGCTGCATTATGGTATTACTGACACTGCCAACTTGTATTGGCCCCATCTACTTGACCTCCTGTCATTTTGGATCCACCTACAACATTCAGGTCACTTTTAGTTTTTTTTTCCAGGGCCATTTTAAATTCCCAATCCGCCCCTGTTTCTAGGTTTACAAAAATTATCAGTGCCTAGCCCAACAAGGAAGGGTGGCTTATCAGAAAAGGGGAGTGGCTTTATAGGAATGGGGTATGGTTTAATATGTGACATTTTGCACCAAAACTGTGCTACGATTTTAAAGTAAAATTTGGACTCAATCTAAGCCAACTAAGAGTTAGACAAAACAGTCTAGCCATGCAGCCTCTGTGATAAATCTGGTGCAGGTCTACACAGCCTTAGGGCTCATGCACACGAATGTATGCGGTCAGTGCCCGTGCTGTGGCCTGCAATTTGCAGTCCACAATGCACGGGCACTGACAGTGGGGCCGCCACATTTGGATCACGGACCCATTCACTTGAATGGAGTCCGTGATCCGCATCCGATGGTCTGTGCCGCACAAAAGTAGTGCATGCACTACTTTTTTGCGGTGCGAAGACACGGGCAGAAACACCACGGAAGGACTCCTTAGTGCTTCCGTGGTATTACAATCCGTGCCTCCGTTCCGCATCTCCGGGATTGCGGACACATTCAAGTGAATGAGTCTGCGATCCGTGATTTGGGGTGCACACGGCCGGTGCCCGTATATTGCGGACCCGCAGTATGTGGGCCGAAATATGGCCGGGCATCGGCCGTGTGCATGAGACCTTAGTCTAAGAATATTAGAAAATATGTCCCAAAATTGTCTTCTGGTTCACATCATTATTTTTGTTTGGTTAAAAATGGTAAATTACATAATTGCATCAGTTAATACGCTTTCAGTCAGAATCCATTTTGTTTGAAAAAATAATAACTAATATGTGGAACAAGTGACACTCATATCAAATTCACCATTATTGCTACTCCTCTTAGGATTGGTACTTCTGTTAGGTTAATTGTAAAGTTATGTTTAGAATACCAAAATATGGGTTGACAGGAAAGTTTAATGGTTTCCATGCAAAGCTACCTCAGAGAAGGTTGCTTGAGACAAGTGTTAACCATCTTGGTTTAACGTATAGAACATCAATCATGTGTTTCTGGTAATATTAATGTAGATCTCACCCTCAGAGTAACAAATACAAAACTTGTATAACTTGCTAAACATAAGACAGTATCGGATCGTTGCCCTAAACTAACCTTTTCCAAGTTTTTAATTTTAACAAATTAGTTTAATTACTTTTAATTAGTTTTAGTCCCCAATGTGCATTGACTGGAGTGTGGAGGCAAATAATTATCTTGGAAGAAGACAGACCACTCATTTGAGGTGCCATGCAGAATTGAAGTTAGATCAGTTATTTGGCTTCAAATTGCTAAACAGTTTATGTCCCTATTAATGATACTGTAATTTAGAATATGTTTCTAATAAAATAGTATAACAGTAATGCTATCATGAATGTAATACTCTTTCAAGAACATGCTGATCATAAATATATATATAATATAATATATTATATTATTATAAAATCTCTGATGATTCATCTCTGATGATTCAGTAATTTTTATCCATTTATGTTTTCTTAGAAAAATTTGATCCAGATGTATGAAACATGGAGCAAAATCTCCACATCATTTAAAAGAAAGCGATTGTCGTATTTTCATAAATCACACAGGATTTTAGAATTGCTATACTATAGATTTAATGTACTAAGCCTCAACATGCCTAGAATTCCAAATTCCAAAGCTTAAATCAAATTAAGGTATGCTGTTTGTATCACTAATCTAGTGATTGTACTGTGAAAAATATCTGCCCCTTGCAGAAAGCTCATATTATTACATATTTATTACTCTAAATTATTTTTAATCATTTTATAAAATGTAATATTAGCCAAAAGGAATCTACATAAACAAATAATATTATTATTGAATTATTACTGTATTCTTTTTTTAGAACAAAGTAAACTGAAGGTCCATAGAAGTCTATGGAGTAGGACTGGGGGAGGAGCAGTGAGGAAGTGCAGAGAGAAACAGAGAGACAGCCACAACACATATGATTCAGCAGCTTATAGTCAGTATTATAGCTCACCCCAAGTGCTTAATTTACATCTCCACTGCTCAGCACTTTTGTATAAGTCCTAGTTGTGCTTCTCAGAGATTCTAAGTAAGTGAGAGATAGGAGGCAGAATCTGCTGTCTCTGTGTGTAACAGGTGGCGCTATACAGATACAGTTTATTGAATAACTCAGTGACTATGCTAAATTTTTAATTACATGTAATTACAAAAGCATTCAGATCCAGGTGCTAGTTTGAAAACTATGGAATTTTGTTTGTGGGACAACCCCTTTAAAGAACCTTCTGATTTCTTTCATTTTTGCAATGTGAAGGTCTCAAGAAATTCTTTCTGATTTTACTTTTACTTTTCTTAAAACATCAGACTTATTTATTTTACTCACTTATATAGCACTGACATATTCTGCAACACTTTACATAATCATCACTTGCTGTCTACAGAGGAGCTCTCAACCTAAGTTCCCTTTCAGTAGATCTTTGAAGTGTGGGAGGAAACTTGAGTACCTGGAGGAAACCCACACGAACACAGGGAGAACATGTAGCAACTCTTGTGCTTTCTAAGGGCCTTTGAGAGACAGAAATGTATGGTCAACCTCAGCCACTATTGTTTTTATGGAAAACACAACCAGGAAACATTTGTTTTGTTCTCAAGGATTTGGTACAGTACATATTATTCTGACCTATAAGTATATCTATTCAGCTATTTATACTGTAGATGAAAGGGGCTTAAAGGGAACCTGTCATCACCGAAACACCCCCTGAACTAGAGTAAGCGTTGTATAGTGTAAGTGATGCTGAATCCGAATATGTAAGTTTCATCTTCATACTCGCTTCCATTCCGACGCTGTGCTCCCACAAACTTACAGTAAAATGCACTCAGTGGACTCTTCTTTGAGTCCTCTCCATTATGTGAGTGAGCACTGGAGTCCACTGAGTGCATTTTACTGCTGATTTGTCAGAGCACAGCGTCAGAATGGAAGTGAGTATGAAGATAAAAATTAAATGTTCGGATTCAGCATCACTTACACTATACACCGCTTACTCTAGTTCAGGGGGTGTTTCGGAGATGACAGGTTCCCTTTAAGTAGCACTTTGCTTTAGTGACTATAGGCCTAGGCACGCTCAGTGATATAATAACTCTTCATGTAATACTACTGTAATTTGTTTTTGCACACTCATAACCTTGTTAAAGCAACCACAGTGTGTAAAATAAATGACCTCAACCATCTCTTTTTGATTTTTCCTTTAAAATGTGAATTAAATAGTAATTGCTGTAGCGTTAGATTTTCTTATTGCTGTAATAAAAAAACAGCATCTATAAGAAATGTCTAAATTGGCAAATGAATATTTCTTCTGAATTACACTGAAATTATGCTAATAAAGTGCAGAGAAGATTAACACTTAACATTATATTGATCAATCTATAACTTCCAATATCAGTACAGCTTTTCTAAGATAAACATTGATTTTTAACAGAAAAATGTTCTTTGCATAATGCACATAACATTTTTATGTAATATGAACTGACTAAACCTAATCTAAAAAAATATAATTGAGCCGCGGTGTTGTGGGGTTCTATGGCATGTATTAGCAATTAGCCGTATGCTGTAATGGGAAATCAATCTCTTGAAAATGAAATAATAAAAGATGAATAAAGAATGTTAGCTTAATCAAATTATATGCTATAAATAATATACATAGGCTATTACCAATGTCCATCAATAGAACATTAAATGTGAACACTGTAATTGCTTCAGCATTGTTATGCCACAAACTAAAATTGCTGCATATTAGTAGGAAATATTTTATCCATACACCACTACAGAGAAAGAACTTACCCTAACCATAAAAGAGTATTCCGGTTACATTACGTTATCCCCTATCCTATTATATCGGTGAGGGTTCTACTGCTGGGACTCCCACAGATCACATGAACGGGGGACCTCTACCCTGTAGAGCCCCTTCAAATTAGTTGTGCGGCCATGTGAATGCCCGACCGGCCGTTTTGTTAATTTCAGGGGGCTGCAGTGGGAACGGGACCCACTTTCTTGTGATTGTTGGGGGTCCCAACAGTAGGACCCTCACCAATCTAATAGTGTAACTTGATTTAACCAGAATACCCCTTTAAAACTTCAGCCTAACCAATGCCGTCAAATAACCAGCATCCACACATCGGTGTTGGTGTTGAACAGGATAGACTATTAGGGATTGACCTTTATGTGGAACTACAGCAAAAACGATGATCATATCAGTTAGGGCTCATGCACACGAACTGGTGTGTGCTGGCTTTGCCCGTATTGTGGCCTACAAACAGCATTCGCTTGAATAGGTCCTTGGTCACGTTAGGGAATAGTGAGCCCTGACTTGAGCCCCAACCTCTGTCTCTGCCTACTTACACGGCCCGTCCTAGGCAACAGCGCGTAACTGGGCGGCAATCCCTAGCCTGAATAAGTGCTGGGGCGTAAAGGGAAGGGGAACATGAGGAGAAATAAACAAACAAAGACAGAACACACACAATATATAGGAGGGTCAGCAAGCCAAGAGTCGTACCAGGATGTCACGCCAAAACCAGGGGAGAAAGCAGAAAGCAAAGTCAAAATACGGCAGCCGAAGTCCAAAAACACAGTAGTCAATATCTGGGAACAAACACAAGCACTGGAGGTATAGACCAATCACAGGCAACCTGTGGCCAGCAGGTTGCCTGTTTAAATAGCCCTCCAGATGGGTCACGTGACGTGGCCAGCGCCATGTGACGTGGCGCGCGGCATCAGAGAGCACGCCGGGTTCTCCCCGCTCTTGGTTACCATGGGAGCGAGGACACTCCCTGCATCCCTGCTCCACACAGCGGAGACCGGCAGCGCAGCGCAGGGGGAGTGCGCTGCCGGCTCCCTGTGACAGTATGCCCCCTTCACGAGGGGCCACTGGACCCTTCACTGTGGGAACCGGCTTCTCGGGATGCGCGAGATGAAATTTCCTAATAAGAGAATCAGCATGCATCCTAGGCAATGGTACCCAAGATCTGTCCTCCAGACCAAACCCTTTCCAGTGTACAAGATACTGGAAGGAGTTCCGGACCTTTCTCAAGTCAACAATTCTTAAAATCTCATGTTCCGCTTGTCCTGCCACCTCCACAGGAGGCGGAGGCTGCTCCTCCGGGCAAACGGGAGTAACATAACACTTTAACAAAGATTTATGAAACACATTGTGTATACGAAAGGAGTCGGGTAGACACAGCTTAAAGGACACTTAAAAACACGAATGAAAACCCATATTACAAAAGAACGGCGATATCCCAGAGGATGTATTGACTCGGTTTTTGATAGCAAACTCGACAAAAGACAGATATCTAGACCACAGATGTTGGTTATCCGCAACATAACACACTCAGTGTGACCATTGGTTTCCGGATGGAAGGCCGACGTAAAAGAGAAGAAAATAACAATTTTGCGACAGAAGGCCTTCCAAAACCTGGAAGCAAACTGCACACCCCTGTCTGATACAATGTTCTCAGGAACACCATGAATCCTAACAATATGATCAATAAATAAGGAAGCCAAGGTTTTAGCAGTAGGTAATTTGGACAATGGAATGAAATGGCACATTTTACTGAACCTGTCCACCACAACCCAAATCACAGTTTTACCATCAGAACAAGGCAAATCCGTGATAAAATCCATGGCCAAGTGGGACCATGGTCTAACAGGAATGGGTAACGGATGTAACTCACCCATAGGACGTGTCTTAGGATTCTTGGACCTGGCACAAGTATTGCAGGAAGTCACAAAGGCCCGAACATCCCTAGAAATCGATGGCCACCAATAACCCCTAGAGACTAGCTCTTTAGTGGCACTGATACCAGGATGTCCACATAACACAGAATTATGGCACTCACCCAGAAGTCGCAAACGCAGATGAGCATGAACAAATAACTTATCTCTGGGAGTACCAGGTGGAGCCAGATGTTGTCCTGCCGAGATCTCAGCGGTCAAATCAGACGTGGTGGCTGCCACAATGATGTCAGCTGGCAGGATAGATTCAGGAGGAACCTCAGGAGACTGGCAAGCATGAAAGCTTTGTGATAGAGCATCAGCCTTAATGTTCTTACTTCCGGGTCTGAAGGTAACACAAAAGTCAAAACGAGTAAAGAACAAAGCCCACCTGCCCTGTCTAAGATTTAACTGCTTAGCAGACTCTAGAAGCATCAGGTTTTTATGATCTGTGAGGACCGTAACACAGTGCAATGCCCCCTCCCAAAAATGTTGCCATTCCTCAAAAGCCCATTTAATCGCTAATAATTCCCTGTTGCCGATATCATAATTTCTCTCGGCAGGAGAGAATTTGCATGAAAATAAAGCACATGGCTTAAGATTAGTTAAAGTGGAGGATCCTTGGGATAGTACCGCCCCTACACCATCCTCAGAAGCATCCACCTCCACTATAAAGGGCTTGGTTTGATCAGGTTGAATCAATACTGGAGCGTTGATAAAACACCCCTTAAGAGATTCAAACGCCTCAATAGCTGCCGGGGACCAATTGACCAGATCTGTTCCCTTAAGAGTCAAATCCATAATAGGTTTGGCCACAACTGAAATTTTTTTTATAAATTTATGGTAAAAATTTGCAAACCCCAGAAAACGTTGGAGCGCCTTAAGGGAGGAAGGTCGTACCCAATCTAGGATGGCCTGCACCTTTGCAGGGTCCATTTTAAACGAAAATGGGGTAAGGATATAACCTAGAAAAGCCACCTTTTGGACGCCAAAAATACACTTCTCCCCTTTTACAAATAATTGATTTTCACGTAATACTTCCAACACCTGTCTAGTGTGAGAGACATGTGACCCCCAATCAGCCGAAAAAATGAGGATGTCATCAATATAGACGATCATGAATCTACCAATAAATGGTCTAAAAATATCGTTTACAAAATTTTGAAAAACAGCTGGTGCATTACTTAACCCGAAAGGCATCACTAGGTACTCATAGTGACCCTCTGGGGTATTGAAGGCTGTTTTCCACTCATCTCCCTCCTTTATCCTAATTAGATTATAGGCCCTTTTTCAATCCAGTTTTGAGAACCAGCAGGCTCCTTGGACCTGGTTCAATAAATCTGGAATAAGGGGCAGAGGATATCTGTTTTTAACAGTGATTTTGTCCAATTCTCTATAATCAATGCACAGCCTCAGCCCTCCATCCTTCTTGCTGACAAAGAAGAAGCCTGCCCCCATTGGTGATACTGAGGGCCTGATATGACCCTTAACCAGACTCTCTTTAAGGTACTCCCTCATAGCCTGATGCTCCGGGGCAGAAAGGTTATAGATACGGCCCTTGGGATATTTGGACCCTTCAACAAGATCAATTGAACAATCATAAGGCCGATGGGGAGGAAGGAAGTCAGTCTCAGACATGGAAAATACATCTGAAAAGTCTCTGATATACTCCGGAAGAATCAGTGACTTCACAGTGGTCCCAGCCTGCAGTACTGACTTGCAACATTTATCACAATTAGTCCCCCATTTTTCTAATTCACCTGACGACCAGTTGATTACAGGATTGTGGTCCTGTAACCAAGGCATACTTAGAACAAGATCTGCAGGTAAATTTTGCAAAACAAGAAATGAACAAACCTTGGAATGAGAAACTCCTACAGTTCAGGTAACATCAGGAGTACAAAACTCTACCCTCCTATTACTAAGAGGGTGGAATCTAGAGCAATAATTTAAATAACACTTCTTAAAGCAATTATAGGCACTCCCAAAGATTGAGCAAATCAATAAAATTAGATGCAGATCCGAAGTCAACAAACTCCTCTCCTGAACCCTCACACAAGTAATAAGAAAGGAAAGACTTCTTTGAAGGAGGAAGTCTTGGGCACTGCTGGAGCCAATGGTTCATCTCACCACAGTAGAAACAGGCTCCCTTCAAGCGTCTCTGATCCCTCATTGTTAATCCCAGTTGCATGGGCTCCTCCAGGATTTCGGCAGTAGGAGGTCTCTGAAGGGGAACCTCGGGCGGAACAACCACTTGAGGGGTAGTTAGATGGTCCTTCTGTCTCTCCCGTAACCGTCAGTCAAGTCTGATGGCTAAGGTCATAGTCGCGTCTAGAGTATCCGGGGAGGGATAACTAACAAGTACGTCCTTAAGGTGATCAGACAGTCCCACCCTAAACTGACTTCTTAACGCAGGATCGTTCCATTCTGAGGAGACACACCATTTACAAAACTCCACACAGTAATCCTCAACTGGACAGTTACCCTGACGGAGGGTTCTTAGCTGGTTTTCAGCAACAGCGGCCATATCAGGTTCTTCATAAAGAAGACCCAAAGCGTGAAAAAATGCCTCCACAGACAATAAACAAGGGGAGTCAGAGGGAAGCGAAAAGATCAACTCCTGCGGATCTCCTTGCAGCAAAGAGATAATTATTCAGACCCTCTGCTGCTCGGAACCCGAGCGAGGAGTGAGGACGCAGACTGAAATAGAGCTTACAACTCTCCTTGAAAGATCTGAAGAATTTTCGGTCACCCGAAAACCGATCAGGTAACTTGATGTGGGTTTCAAGATTGGCGCTTTGCGTGGAGGAAGCAGCTGCGGGTATAGCCTGATGTTGGAGTCTCTCGGCCAGATCCTGAATCATCTGAGCCATGTTGTGCACATGGTCTGTGAGAGCTCGCAACGGCTCCATTTGGTCAGGCCTGTGATTCTGTCACGTTAGGGAATAGTGAGCCCTGACTTGAGCCCCAACCTCTGTCCCTGCCTACATACACAGCCCGTCCTAGGATACGGCGTATAACTGGGCGGCAATCCCTAGCCTGAATAAGTGCTGGGGCGTAAAGGGAAGGGGAACATGAGGAGAAATAAACAAACAAAGACAGAACACACACAATATATAGGAGGGTCAGCAAGCCAAGAGTCGTACCAGGATGTCACGCCAAAACCAGGGGAGAAAGCAGAAAGCGAAGTCAAAATATGGCAGCCAAAGTCCAAAAACACAGTAGTCAATATCTGGGAACAAACACAAGCACTGGAGGTATAGACCAATCACAGGCAACCTGTGGCCAGCACGTGACCCTAATTATAATATTCAAATGAGCGCTGGCCTATCACTGCCAGCGCTCAACCCCCTACCTGCTCGTTGCCTAAGGGGGGAGGGAGGACGCCGGCTGCACATAACCTGACAGTGCGCCTGATCCACCCTCTGCTCGTTATCTAAGGGGGGCGCCACATGGATGGTGCCGTGCATTTGAACTCTCCAATGCACGGCAGAGGCAGCACACGTTCGTCTGCATGAGCCCTTAGTTGGCAAAATATTTCTGTAGTTACAGCCTAATGTGTGACAGTAGAAATTGGTTCATGGATTTGCATTAGATAAATTTGCTTTGTTTCGAGGCTACATGGTAGATGGATGTGCAATAGATTCAAAATACATAGATATTTAGAGAGATAATAGATTTATAGATAACAGATGAATACATTTACATATAATAGATATTTATCGTATTGAAAAGAATCAGTTCTTGCAAAATATATCATGTGGCACTGTCACTCTCTTGTACTTACAGAATTCCAGAAATTAACAAATAAATGGAGCAGCACTCACATACTAGCATTCTACTAAACTAGAGAGAGCAATGGTTTTAGACAATATGTGGCCCTGGGCAAAAATTGAAGTGGGGCTGTAAAATTAAATATGTTTTTAAACAAATTAAAACCTGATACTGATAAGTATTCCTTTCATGGTATGTTTTTATTTTTTGATTGTAGATTTTTATTATATTCTCTGTACATGAATGTTGTGGTGGCCTCTTGCCTTGCTAATGTTTATAGCATTCAGTTATATGTTTTACAGAAGCCACATGACCTATAATAACCTGTACACTAGAGCTAATGTATTGACTTTAATTGGAAAGCTTTCTAGACATACTCTGATGATCATAGCTCCTCCTCCCTGTACAATGACCTCTGCACAGATCACAACTATTGTGACTGGTGGATCCTGTGTTTTCTGTATGTAGATGTATATATTATGAATGTTGTAATCATTTATTATCTATACCAGGGATCAGCAACCTTTGGTACTCTAGCTGTTGTGAAACTACAACTCCTAGCATGCTCCTTTCACTTCTTTGGGAGTTCAGAGAACAGCCAAGCAAGTGTGCATGATGTGAGATACAGTTTCACAACACCTGGAGTGCCGGAGGCTGCTGACCCCTGATCTATACAGACATGTTATCTGCCATTGTAATCCTGCCTGTCATGATGATGACATGACTACTGTAAAGTGACCTCTAGAGAACAGGAATTGTCAGCTTATTATTAGACTTAGTGGCCACAAGAGATGAGCAAAGTTTTGAAAAATTTGATTCGGCAACTTTGCCAAAGTTAGCCAAGAAATTTGATTTGTTATGAATTAATTTGTCACAAATTGCTATAAAGCAGATATACCCAGGCCACTCTGCCATTCGTCCATGCTGCAGTGAAGAACCATGCAGCGAATTAGCCTGCAGCTGCCTTTCATTTAATAATGAAGACCGCACTGTATAGTCCTTCTTCATTGTTAATGGTCGTGTGGCACCTTTATGCTGGGGCTGGTATAGGGTTTGGTTGGTTAGGTGGGGGGGGGGACAATATGTATATTATTGCAGTTCTTGCCTATAATCTCCTGCAGGTTATTTGACAGTAGACACTGAATATTAATCAGCTCTGGCATACCCACTTCTCTAACCTCAGCGGTCTCCTGCCCTACAAAGTGGAAGCCCTCTGCTTTTCCTCCTTTTCCAGATCATCTAATATCGATGAGAATATGTCATCAGGAACATTCAACTTCTCCTCTCTCTGGATCTTGCTGACTTTTCTAGGACATGGAGACTTTGAAGGATGATTTGGAAGAAGTAAAGCTGGAAAAAGATGAGGATGGGCATCATTGAGACCTGGTACCCCTAAGGGGTGCAGGCTGGATGGTATTGGTTGACACGTTGGCAGTGGAATAATAAGGACTTCTATCTTTTTGGTATTGATAATTACATATCTTACATTATGGCTGATGTAGGAATAAGTAAATGTAGGAATAAATAAATAAAACTGACGCAGCATAAGTCTCCCTGCACTCTCCCTCTCCAATATTCTTCAATTAATCGTTTTCAGCAACACTGTCCCTAGCGCATGAGTGCTTGCCACGTCTATCCCTATGCTCTGCTCACAGGACAATGGTGGAGACTGCGCAGAATGAGGATCTTATAGGGCTATGACATTACAGAGGATGGATATCGGTGGATTGGCTGGCTGCATTGCATTATGGGTGATTTTGCATTCCCAGGCTTCTTATTTTCACTTTGTGCAATCACAATTTTAGGAAAAGACCATTAGTTACCACGAAGTGCAAGAAAATTTGGATTTGTTGCAAATCAAAGTTTTCTTAAACTTCAGACAGAATTCTGGTTTGAATGCTTCGCTTTTCTCAACACTAGTTATCACTTTTCTTATGTAAGCAATGTATGATTTCATAGATCTTGGAAATGGTACATAATTCAAGAACAAAGTATATCACAACATGGTAGGACTTTTATTACAAATTATTATGGATTATTTGCATAAATTATATTGATAAGAAAGTAGTGGTGGTGACAATACCATTGTCAACCAGCGGTCAAGCATATTTTCAGTCTGTTAACCCCTTAATGACCGGGCCATTTTGCACCTTCGTGACCAGGCTTATTTTTGAAAATCTGACATGTGTCACTCTATGTGGTAATAACTTTGGAACACTTTTACTTATCCAAGCCATTCTGAGATTGTTTTCTCGTGACACATTGTACTTCAAGTCATAAATTTGAGTCAATATATGTCACCTTTATTTATGAAAAAATCCCAACTTTACCAAAAATTTTGAAAAATTCACAATTTTCAAAATTTTAATTTCTCTGCTTTTAAAATTGAAAGTGATACCTCATAAAATATTTGTTATTTAACATTCCCCATATGTCTACTTTATGTTTGCATCATTTTGTAAATGTCATTTTATTTTTTTTGGGACATTAGAAGGCTTAGAATTTTAGAGGCAATTCTTAAAATGTTTAAGAAAATTTCCAAAACCCACTTTTTAAGGACCAGTTCAGGTCTGAAGTCACTTTGTGGGGCTTACATAGTAGAACCCCCCCCATAAATGATCCCATTTTGGAAACTACACCCCTCAAGTTACTTAACACTAATTTTATAAACTTTGCTAACCCTTTAGGTATTCCACAAGAATTAAAGGAAATTTGAGATGAAATTTCTAAATTTCACTTTTTTGGCAGATTTTCCATTTTAGTCCATTTTTTCTTTAACACATTTAAGGTTAATTGCCAAACAAAACTCAAATATTTATTACCCTGATTCTGCGGTTTACAGAAACACCTCACATGTGGTGGTAAACTGCTGTATGGGCTCATGGGAGGGCGCAGAAGGAAAGGAGCACCGTATGGTTTTTGGAAGGCAGATTTTGCTGGACTGGTTTTTAGACACCATGTCCCATTTGAACCCCCCCAGATGCATCCTATAGTACAAACAATCAAAAAGTGACCCCATTTTTTAAACTACGGGATAAGATGACAGTTTTATTGGTACTATTTTGGGGTACATATGATTTTTAATCGCTCTATATATTATTTTTCTGGGAGGCAAGGTAACCGAAGAATGGATGTTTTGGCACTGTATTTATTTTTTGTTTTTTATCATGTTCATCTGACAGTTTAGATCATGTGGTATTTTTATACGGACGCGATTATATCAAATATGTCTACTTTCTTTGTTTCAGTTTTATATAATAAAGCATTTTTGGAAAAAAATATGTTTTTGTGTCTCCATTTTCTGAACGCCATATCTTTTTTATTTTTCTTCCGATCATTTGTGCAGGGGCTCATTTTTTGCAGGAAGAGTTGAAATTTTTATTGGTACCATTTTTGGGTACATATGATTTTTTGATTATTCATTATTACACTTTTTGGGTCATGTGAGATTTTTGTAGAGCCGGTTGTTATGGACGTGGCGATACATGTATACTTTTTTTTTATTTATTTAAGGTTTACACAATAATATCATTTTTGAAACAAAAAAATCATGTTTTAGTGTCTTCATAGTGTGAGAGCTGTAGTTTTTATATTTTTTGGGCGATTGTCTCAGGTAGGACTCTGGTACTATTTTGGGGGGCGTTCGCCTTTATGATCGCTTGGTATTACGCTTTTTGTGATGTAAGGTGACAAAAAATGGCTTTTTTGACATAGTTTTTATTTTATTTTTTTTTCTGTGTTCATCTGAGAGGTTATGTCAGATGAGATTTTTGTAGAGCAGGTTGTTACGGACATGGCGATACCTAACATGTATATATTTTTTTATTTATTTAAGGTTTACACAATAATATCATTTTTGAAACAAAAAAAATCATGTTTTAGTGTCTCCATAGTATGAGAGCTGTAGTGTTTTTATTTTTTGAGCGATTGTCTCAGGTAGGGGTTAATTTTTTGCGGGATGAGATGACGGTTAGATTGGTACTATTTTGGGGGGAATACGCCTTTTTGATCGCTTGGTATTACGCTTTTTGTGATGTAAGGTGACATAGTTTTTTTTTTTTTTTTACTGTGTTCATCTGAGGGGTTAGGTCATGTGAGATTTTTGTAGAGTAAGTTGTTACGGATGCGGCGATACCTAACATGTCTAGGGTATTTTATTATTTTATTTATTTTTACTCAATTATAAATGTGCGTATATGGGAACATTTTTTTTTATGTTTTTCATTTTTTTTTACACTTTTTTTTTTTTACACTTTTTTGACTCAGACCCACTTGGTTCTTGAAGATCCAGTGGATCTGATGTCTATATAATACACTGCAGTACACTATATAGTGTACTACAGTGTATTTTTACTTTACACTAAGCCTGATCAGGCTCCTGCCTTTAGCAGGAGCCTGGTCAGGCTTCATATACTATGGCAAGCCGGATGGCGTCCGGTTGCCATGGTAACCACCGGGACGCTGACACAGCAGAGCAGCGTCCCGATGGGAGGGGGGAGGAAGCTCCCTCTCTTTCTTCTGGCCACACCATCGGTGGGGGAGGGAGCTTCCTCCCTGTTAACCCCTTCCATGCCGTGGTCCCTACAGACTGCAGCATGGAAGGGGGTTAAAACGGCCGACATCACTGCCAGCAGCGATGTCAGCTGTTACATTAGATTGTCAGCTGTATGTTACAGCTGACAATCTAATACCGCTCGGCCATCCTGAAAATGGGGGGGGGGTGTGATTGAAGGGGGGGTGATGTTTTTACTTACGGGAGGAAGCTCCTGTGGGTGGGTGGGTGGGAGGTCATCCTGAAAAATTAAAACATAGCAGCGCATCCCCGATGTCCTCAAGGACATGGGAGCTGCGCTGCTGCACTCTGCGATTGGTCAGTCTCTGCAGACTGACCAATCACAGTGATCGTGGGCGGGGGAGGGCTTTGATTGGCCCCCCCGAGTGTTGCTGAAAGCCTAAGCTTTCAGAAACAGTCCGCCCTGCGGTTCTGTCATCCTGCACTTTGGCAGGGTGACAGTTAGAAGCCATGATGTGCCTGCACGTCTCAGTGCCTTAAGGCGGTAAGAGGTTAATGGGTGCCAATCATATAAGGTTCATAATTTGATCTTACTATGTTTTGCTGTTTTTTTCACTTGTCTTTTCAGTGCAATTGTTTTAAAACTTGACAAATTGTCGGCACCTGTAAAGTTATAGCTCACCATGTGAATGCTGGGTAATATAGTGAAGCCACAGGAGACAATAGTAATTAATAGACTATAATGGCTAGATTTTTATTACTATATTGTCACATATATTTCAGCCACTACAGATTAACATCCTCCTAGATGTCCGCAGAAGAGAACATTTTATGTATTTGCTATAAAATATTCTAATGAGTGCTAGTATTACTGAATATTCTAATTTGAATGTTTAAACATATGAAAATAAATTCAATATTTTTACATTTAACAGAATACATTCAAAACCCACATATTTAAAGTAATGCAAGTTGCATGTAATTGTGTCTAAGAATACTATAATTAATTATTTAAGAACTGGGAGATATTAAAAAATTCCCTGTTGATGCACTTACTTGTCATATTTATATGCTGTAACTGGAGGTGTGCCAGGAGAAGCCCGCATATCTCCCAATAGTGCTCTGTGAACACACTCTGTGTCTGCATATTTATCGGTAATCCTGAAATGTTCCTAACACATGCTGTGACAGAGCTATCCCTCTGACAATATTGACAGGTAAACATATTATTCTAAGTATACTTAAGAAAATTACCATCTTCTGCTGCTAAATAAAAGAACATTAGCTAATTTAGACATTTGGTTACACTATTTCCATTGGGATTTTGAGGTATCGTTAGCTGTAAATCACAAATATAGCTGCATAATCCGGAGGTTAGATGAAACCTTATGCAGCGGCCTCTCCTGTTAGAATGGCCTCTGGTTACAATATCTTCAACATACAATGATCCTTTCTGGTCAATTGGAACTTGAAACCATGTTCAATATACAATGTCTCATACAGTACAGATCTGTGGCGCATGTGATTGGCTAAAATATCCAACCAATTAGCAAGGTTGGTAAATCACTGGTAAAACACCTGCATAACTAAAGTCCATCCAGTGATTGGTTGTCTAGTAGCGCTGTTCTACTGTAAAATACTACATGTTCTGTAGTGCTCTATACCTGTTCGAGGACGAACTGCTACCAGGGTTGTATTGGCCATAGACCCTACAGGGAAGTACTGATGCCCAAGGGGCTACCCAAGCCCCCCTCTCTACCGCTGACTGGGTACATAATGAGCTCTCAGCAGTAATTAACCCTATGAGAATCAGGTACTCATGTACCCAGCCAGTGACCGCACATACTCTCCTGAATTCAACTGCTGTGGCCACACCTCACCTACTAAACACACAGTTCCATAGACAACTTGAGGAGGAGGACAGCTATGTTAGCTATTGATGATCACTAGTAATGATTGAGCACCGTGATGCTCGGGTGCTCGGGTGCTCTGGCCGAACACTAGGTGGTGATTGAGTGCTCAGCCGAGCAACCGTGTATAATGGAAGTCAATGGGAGAAGACCAGGCACCCCCTGCTCTGCAGAGGGGAGGGTGTCTGGTTCATAGGGAAACGTGAGAAAATGGTCGAAACACCACTGAAATGGTTAGGGAACAGCATGGGGAGAATGTCTGGATGTATCTTAAACACCGAAGTCGCTGCTATTAACGATGATGCCTGACTATTACGCCACTTTTACGGAATGACAATAATACCCCCAAAAACAGAAGATATCATTGATTTTAGAGGAAATATTGTTAGGAAACATATATTTACTTGTATATAAAGTGCAAGTAGCAGCACACCCTCACCCCTAATGTTTTACACAGTCAGATCAGCAGCAGGCACTCACCCCGAATGTTTTACACGGTCAGCTCAGCAGCAGGCCCTAATGTTTTAGATGGTCAGATCAGCAGCAGACCCTCACCCCAAATGTTTTTGAGTGTCAGCAGCACTGAAGGTCAACTTGTCAGGAGGAGGTCCAGAGTGAAGAAGTGAAGAGGAGGTGGTGGACAATGAAATCACTGGCCCAACATGGGAAGGAGGCAAGCTGAGCGAGGACAGCAGTACAGAGGGGGAGGGATCCGCAGCACCACAACAGGCTGGAAGAGGCAGTGGGGTGGCAAAAGGGAGAAGGCAGGCCACACCAACAAGTGTGGACAATAAAAGAATTGTCATTTGCAACCTGTGCTGTACCAAAATGAGCAGGGGCATGAACACTAGCAACCTGACCACCACCAGCATGATCCTTATGGCAGCAAAGCACCCTAATAGGTGAGCCAAACGCCTGGATCCACAATCAGTGTCTGCAGGTCACACCACTGCCTCCTCTTCTCCGTTTTACGTGCTAGCCAAGACACAGGCCCAGATGCCCAGGTCTTAATTAACGGTAGAAAAAATGGCAACGGATGTCAGGTATATAGACTACAGAACGGTTCTAATGCACACGCTGTGCACGTGGTATTAGCGTCAGGCACACTTGCGTTCTTTTTGCCCCACCCAAAAAATAAAAAAATGCAGCCAGATATAACAATGGACTTTTGTGTTTTTTGAGCAGAACTACTAGCCCTGCCTAGCCAAATCCTATCCCTACACTATATGTGCCTCCTTGCGCAAATGTTATACAGCAGACGCAAAAGAGGTACTGCGGACGTAATTAACAGCAGTAAAAATAGCAAAGGATGTCAGGTATATAGTATACAGAGAGTAATACACCATGCACCAGCTGTGCAGGTGTCGTTAATGTCAGGCCACCTTGCGCAATTTTTAACCCCTTACAAAAAAAAAAAAAAAATATATATATATATATATATATTGCAGCAAGATATAATAGCCCTTAAAAGGGCTTTTGGGTCTTTTCAAAAGAAATACTATTCCTGCCTAGCGTTGTTCTCTCCCTACACTATCTGTCCCTCCTTGCAGCAGCTCTCCCTGACTCGGTATGAGCCGGTCACATGTCACTGGGTGCTTTATAACACCCGATGACGTGTTCCTGGCCATCCAATCAGTGTAATGCCAGTAGCAAACATGGCTACTGGCATTACAGTGAATGCCAGTACCTCCCCGAACGCTAATCGGCCGAACATGTTCCTCAACACTAATGACCACCACAGAAGAACAGTTTTTAGGGCAGTATACTGTTCTGCTCTGTGGTATATGGTTCTGCTGGAAAAGTATTTTGCACCATGGTATTACTGACCCTGCCTACTTGTGTTCCCTTCTGTTAATTTGGACCTGCCTACAAAATGAGGCCACTTTTATTTTTTTCCCGAGCCATTTTAAGTTCCCAGTGCTCCCCTGACTGCTCCTATGGACATCTGATTGGGGAAGGCTCCATTTTTTTTCCTGGGACACTGTCTGTACTATGCAGCGTTGCAAAGAAGCCCATGCCCTCTACAAAGAACATAATTAACAGTTTCAGAGCCACTTTGTACTGTTAAATTTAAGGCTTTATCTATAATCCGTGTATGTGTTAGCAATATTCCTTTTTTAATCCTCAATTTTCCCTGTTTTAGTGTGACAATTTGGGGTATTTGGAACCAATTACTAGTTTTCCATAGACTTTTCCATTATAGTCTTTAATTGCAACTTGCAATGGTTGTCTCACAACCAATTAATATTATACCTATATTATATATTATAATATTATAAAGAGAGACTTCGTTAGATTGTAAATAGAGATGAGCGAGTAGTGTTCGATCGAGCCGGTATTCGATCGAATACTACGCTATTCGGCATACTCGATTTCAATCGAGTATAACGGCGATGGCGCACTTAGAATTCGTTTCCCCTCCCACCTTCCCTGGCGCTCTTTTTCCACCAATCAACATGCAGGGGGGGTATGACAGGCACGCTGAGCACGCTGGCAGCGCGAAAACAGCGTCTACATGGATTGGCTGGAAAAACCATGTGACCTCGAATATTAAAAACTCAGCTCTTCCTGCTCGTACGCATATGCTGCGTGAACTTAGTCAGGGACAGAGGCTGGAGAAGGGACAGACAGGTTTTAGCAGTTGGACAGGCAGGAGCGTGATTAAAAGCCCTTATCAGGGCTACTATAGTGCACTACAGTGATAGCTTTACTACAAGATACACTTTACAGAGAACGGCTGCCGTATTCAGGGATAGCTGCTGGAGTAGGGACAGAGAGAGGCATTAGTGGTGTATTAGGTGCTCTGCTACATACCAAACTATATTTGGTACTACTGTTCAGCATTCTTTTTGGCTGAAAAACCCTGTTATATAACTTGTGTGTATATGCACCATCTGATCTGGCAGTATACGGCTGTGAATTTTATTTTATTTTTTTAAATACAGTTTATTTGGCTCTAGTGTTCTGGGTTCTGTGTGCCTGCAATACCCTTTTTGTATACCAGGTGTAAATACCCACCGTCTGTTAAGTTAGTAAACGGCTGTGTACCTTGAAATATACAATATCTAGGCAATTTAATAGGCCACTGTACTGTGCGTTCTCTTGCTAAATTATTTCACATACCTGGTGTAAATACCCACCGTCTGTTCAGTTACTACACGGCTGTGTACCTTGAAATATACAATATCTAGGCCATTTAATAGGCCACTGTACTGTGCGTTCTCTTGTTAAATTATCTCACATACCTGGTGTAAATACCCACCGTCTGTTCTGTTACTACACGGCTGTGTACCTTGAAATATACAATATCTAGGCATTTTAATAGGCCACTGTACTGTGCGTTCTCTTGCTAAATTATCTCACATACCTGGTGTAAATACCCACCGTCTGTTCTGTTACTACACGGCTGTGTACCTTGAAATATACAATATCTAGGCATTTTAATAGGCCACTGTACTGTGCGTTCTCTTGCTAAATTATCTCACATACCTGGTGTAAATACCCACCGTCTGTTCTGTTACTACACGGCTGTGTACCTTGAAATATACAATATCTAGGCCATTTAATAGGCCACTGTACTGTGCGTTCTCTTGTTAAATTATCTCACATACCTGGTGTAAATACCCACCGTCTGTTCAGTTACTACACGGCTGTGTACCTTGAAATATACAATATCTAGGCCTTTTAATAGGCCACTGTACTGTGCGTTCTCTTGCTAAATTATCTCACATACCTGGTGTAAATACCCACCGTCTGTTCAGTTACTACACGGCTGTGTACCTTGAAATATACAATATCTAGGCATTTTAATAGGCCACTGTACTGTGCGTTCTCTTGCTAAATTATCTCACATACCTGGTGTAAATACCCACCGTCTGTTCAGTTACTACACGGCTGTGTACCTTGAAATATACAATATCTAGGCCATTTAATAGGCCACTGTACTGTGCGTTCTCTTGTTAAATTATCTCACATACCTGGTGTAAATACCCACCGTCTGTTCTGTTACTACACGGCTGTGTACCTTGAAATATACAATATCTAGGCATTTTAATAGGCCACTGTACTGTGCGTTCTCTTGCTAAATTATCTCACATACCTGGTGTAAATACCCACCGTCTGTTCAGTTACTACACGGCTGTGTACCTTGAAATATACAATATCTAGGCATTTTAATAGGCCACTGTACTGTGCGTTCTCTTGCTAAATTATCTCACATACCTGGTGTAAATACCCACCGTCTGTTCAGTTACTACACGGCTGTGTACCTTGAAATATACAATATCTAGGCCATTTAATAGGCCACTGTACTGTGCGTTCTCTTGTTAAATTATCTCACATACCTGGTGTAAATACCCACCGTCTGTTCTGTTACTACACGGCTGTGTACCTTGAAATATACAATATCTAGGCATTTTAATAGGCCACTGTACTGTGCGTTCTCTTGCTAAATTATCTCACATACCTGGTGTAAATACCCACCGTCTGTTCAGTTACTACACGGCTGTGTACCTTGAAATATACAATATCTAGGCATTTTAATAGGCCACTGTACTGTGCGTTCTCTTGCTAAATTATCTCACATACCTGGTGTAAATACCCACCGTCTGTTCAGTTACTACACGGCTGTGTACCTTGAAATATACAATATCTAGGCCATTTAATAGGCCACTGTACTGTGCGTTCTCTTGTTAAATTATCTCACATACCTGGTGTAAATACCCACCGTCTGTTCAGTTACTACACGGCTGTGTACCTTGAAATATACAATATCTAGGCCTTTTAATAGGCCACTGTACTGTGCGTTCTCTTGCTAAATTATCTCACATACCTGGTGTAAATACCCACCGTCTGTTCAGTTACTACACGGCTGTGTACCTTGAAATATACAATATCTAGGCATTTTAATAGGCCACTGTACTGTGCGTTCTCTTGCTAAATTATCTCACATACCTGGTGTAAATACCCACCGTCTGTTCAGTTACTACACGGCTGTGTACCTTGAAATATACAATATCTAGGCCATTTAATAGGCCACTGTACTGTGCGTTCTCTTGTTAAATTATCTCACATACCTGGTGTAAATACCCACCGTCTGTTCTGTTACTACACGGCTGTGTACCTTGAAATATACAATATCTAGGCATTTTAATAGGCCACTGTACTGTGCGTTCTCTTGCTAAATTATCTCACATACCTGGTGTAAATACCCACCGTCTGTTCAGTTACTACACGGCTGTGTACCTTGAAATATACAATATCTAGGCCTTTTAATAGGCCACTGTACTGTGCGTTCTCTTGCTAAATTATCTCACATACCTGGTGTAAATACCCACCGTCTGTTCAGTTACTACACGGCTGTGTACCTTGAAATATACAATATCTAGGCATTTTAATAGGCCACTGTACTGTGCGTTCTCTTGCTAAATTATCTCACATACCTGGTGTAAATACCCACCGTCTGTTCAGTTACTACACGGCTGTGTACCTTGAAATATACAATATCTAGGCCATTTAATAGGCCACTGTACTGTGCGTTCTCTTGTTAAATTATCTCACATACCTGGTGTAAATACCCACCGTCTGTTCTGTTACTACACGGCTGTGTACCTTGAAATATACAATATCTAGGCATTTTAATAGGCCACTGTACTGTGCGTTCTCTTGCTAAATTATCTCACATACCTGGTGTAAATACCCACCGTCTGTTCAGTTACTACACGGCTGTGTACCTTGAAATATACAATATCTAGGCATTTTAATAGGCCACTGTACTGTGCGTTCTCTTGCTAAATTATCTCACATACCTGGTGTAAATACCCACCGTCTGTTCAGTTACTACACGGCTGTGTACCTTGAAATATACAATATCTAGGCCATTTAATAGGCCACTGTACTGTGCGTTCTCTTGTTAAATTATCTCACATACCTGGTGTAAATACCCACCGTCTGTTCTGTTACTACACGGCTGTGTACCTTGAAATATACAATATCTAGGCATTTTAATAGGCCACTGTACTGTGCGTTCTCTTGCTAAATTATCTCACATACCTGGTGTAAATACCCACCGTCTGTTCAGTTACTACACGGCTGTGTACCTTGAAATATACAATATCTAGGCATTTTAATAGGCCACTGTACTGTGCGTTCTCTTGCTAAATTATCTCACATACCTGGTGTAAATACCCACCGTCTGTTCAGTTACTACACGGCTGTGTACCTTGAAATATACAATATCTAGGCCATTTAATAGGCCACTGTACTGTGCGTTCTCTTGTTAAATTATTTCACATACCTGGTGTAAATACCCACCGTCTGTTCAGTTACTACACGGCTGTGTACCTTGAAATATACAATATCTAGGCATTTTAATAGGCCACTGTACTGTGCGTTCTCTTGCTAAATTATCTCACATACCTGGTGTAAATACCCACCGTCTGTTCAGTTACTACACGGCTGTGTACCTTGAAATATACAATATCTAGGCCATTTAATAGGCCACTGTACTGTGCGTTCTCTTGTTAAATTATCTCACATACCTGGTGTAAATACCCACCGTCTGTTCTGTTACTACACGGCTGTGTACCTTGAAATATACAATATCTAGGCATTTTAATAGGCCACTGTACTGTGCGTTCTCTTGCTAAATTATCTCACATACCTGGTGTAAATACCCACCGTCTGTTCAGTTACTACACGGCTGTGTACCTTGAAATATACAATATCTAGGCATTTTAATAGGCCACTGTACTGTGCGTTCTCTTGCTAAATTATTTCACATACCTAATTATATACCCAAATATTGTATTTGCAACAAAAAAAAAATAAAATGCGGAGGGGGGCTAGCGGAATCGGACGTGGACGAGGACGGGGGCGCGGAAATGCTGTTGGGGGCCTTGTTGAAGCCAGTGGGGATACAATGCGTGCTGGTGAGGGTCAGCCAGGATCCCGCTCATCCAGAATCCCTGCCTTTATGGGACAGTTAAGCAGGGGGCGGGTTACACCGCTGTTGAGGCCTGAGCAGGTTGAACAGGTGGTGCAATGGATAGCCGATAGCGCTTCCACACAGTTGTCCACCAGCCAGTCATCCACACAGTCTCACTCTGACCCTCCTTCCTCCACACCTGGCCAACAGAGTCATCCCACCCTTGACCCCTCCCAGGAGCTCTTTTCGGGTCCTTTTTCAGATGTGCCGGAAGAATCCCAGGAGCTAGGAGAGGAATTTGTTTGTAGTGATGCCCAAACCCTTGAGTTTTCGCCATCTCCTGCTGATGTGGACCCTGAGCCAGCATCTGTTATCATGAGCGATGATGATGATGAGACGCAGTTGCCATCAAGGGAGGCTGTTGGAATGTCCAGTGGGCAGGAGGAGGAGCAGAGTGAGGAAGAGGAGGTGGTGGATGACGAAATGACCGACCCCACTTGGCCAGGGGTGATGTCCAGCGGGGAAAGCAGTGGAGAGGTGGTGGTCTGTGCAGCACCGAAAAAGGCAGCAAGAGGCAGAGGGATGTCCAGAGGCAGAGGGATGTCCAGAGGCAGAGGGATGTCCACAGGCAGAGGGATGTCCACAGGCAGAGGGATGTCCACAGGCAGAGGGATGTCTACAGGCAGAGGGATGTCCAGAGGCAGAGGACAGTCCAGACAGAGTAGTGAGGCCACAGCCAGCACGGCCGAAGCTGTTCCCGGCAGCGGGCAGTCGCGTGAAGCTCCCCCATCGAGGCCTCGTACTTCTGTGGTGTGGAGATTTTTTAATGTTTGTGCGGATGACAAACTGAGCGCGGTTTGCACACTCTGCCACTCAAAACTGAGTAGGGGCTCTGAGAAGAGCAATCTGACCACCTCAGGCATGCGGCGTCACTTGGAAGTCAAGCACTGGGCTGAGTGGGAGAGAGCAAACGCAATACAAACTGCGCCCGGTCCTGCTGCCACTGCCTCTTCCCATTTGTTGTGTGCTGCCACTGCGGTCCAGACCTCCAGCCAGGACACCTCCACATCTGCCTCTGCCTCGGCTACTTTGGGGCCTTCTCCTTCAGCCTCCCCTTCCCCCGCCTCTTCGCCTGCACCCTCACACTCCTCGTCCCAACAACTGTCCATCTCGCAGGCGTTCGACCGCAGGCGGAAGTACGCCTCGAGTCACCCCAAGCCCAAGCCTTAAACTGCCACATCTCCAAACTGCTGGCCCTGGAGATGTTGCCGTTTAGGCTTGTGGAGACGCAGGCCTTCCGCGACCTGATGGCGGCTGCCGCACCTCGCTATTCCGTCCCCAGCCGCCACTACTTTTCCCGGAGTGCCGTCCCCGCCCTGCACCAGCACGTGTCGCGTAACATCAGGCGGGCCCTGAGGTACGCAGTCAGCGCAAAGGTCCACTTGACCACCGACTCGTGGACAAGCGCTTGCGGCCAGGGACGCTACATCTCTTTGACGGCACACTGGGTGAATGTAGTGGAAGCGGGGACGGGGTCGCAAACAGAGACGGCCTACCTACCACCCCCGCCCAAGATTGCCAGCATGGGTTCTGATAAACCCCCCTCCTCCTCCTCCTCCTCCTCCTCCTCCTGTGCCTTAACATCTCCCTCAGCCGCTAGCTGGAAGCGTTGCAGCACTGGCGCGGGGAGACGTCAGCAGGCGGTGCTAAAGCTCATCAGCTTGGGCGACAGGAAGCACAGCGCCCCAGAGGTGAGGGACGCCATATTGCAGCAGACGGAGATGTGGCTGTCGCCGCTGCAGCTAGGACCAGGCATGGTCGTGTGCGATAACGGCCGTAACCTGGTGGCGGCTCTGGAGCTTGCCGAACTCAATCACGTACCATGCCTGGCCCACGTTTTTAATCTGGTAGTCCAAAAATTTCTGAAGACTTACCCCAACCTGGCAGAGCTACTGGTGAAAGTGCGGCGCTTGTGCGCTCACTTCGGAAGTCAACTGTAGCTGCTGCTAGCTTAAAAAACTCCAGCAACGCCTCCATTTGCCTGAACATCGGCTGTTGTGCGACCTGCCGACTCGCTGGAATTCCACCTATTCCATGTTGGCCAGGGTGTGTGAGCAGCAGAGAGCATTGATGGAGTACCAGATTATGAATCCACGCGTGCCTCCAACTCAGCTCCCTCAGTTTGCCAACCACGAGTGGCCATGGATGGCAGACATATGCGATGTACTGCGTATCTTTGAGGAGTCCACCAAGAAGGTCAGCAGCGAGGACGCTATAGTGAGCGTAACCATCCCGCTCCTAGGCGTCCTTAAAGAATCCCTCATCGCAATAAGGGAGAACGCATTGCACGCAGAGGAGACGGGGGTTGGAGGAGACGCAACGGAGATACACAGTCAGTCCACACTTTTGTCTGCTTCACGGTGGCAGTTGCAGGAGGAGGAGGATGAGGAGGGGGACGACGTGGAGGTGGCTGTGGAAGAGGAGGAGGATGCTGGCGGCGAGGGTAGCAGTCAGGCTGTGTGCGTCCCATTGGTTCAGCGCGGATGGGGCGGAGAGGAGGCGGAAGAGGAAGAGGAGGAAATGGCAAGTGATCCTTCTGGTGGGGGCAGTGAGGTCATGCCTATTCAGAGTCTGGCACACATGGCTGACTTCATGCTGGGCTGCTTTTCCCGGGACACACGTGTTGTCCGGATAGTGGAGGACAAACTGTACTGGGTCTTCGCACTCCTGGACCCCCGGTATAAAGATAACGTCTCCTCTTTTATTCCGGTAGAGGAGAGGACAAATCGATTGCTGGAATACCAGAGGGAACTCGTGCAGAACATGATGGAGATTTTCCCACCCACCATCGCTGGCGGCAGAGAGGAGAGGGTCTCCCAGAGTCCCACAACATCCATCAGGCCCACAGCCACCAGGGGAACACTCTCCAAGGTGTGGGACACGTTCATGGCACCCCCTCGTGCAACTTCCATCACTGCGGGGCCCGCTATCAGCAGGAGGGACAAGTATCGGCGGATGTTGCGGGAGTACCTGGCAGACCGTAACCCTGTCAACCCCGATCCCTCGGCGTCCTACACTTACTGGGTCTCCAAGTTGGACACGTGGCTGGAACTGTCCCTGTACGCCTTGGAGGTGCTTGCCTGCCCTGCCGCCAGCGTGCTATCAGAAAGGGTGTTCAGCGCAGCCGGGGGCATTATAACCGATAAGCGCAGCCGCCTGTCAACCGACAGTGCGGACAGGCTGACGCTAATCAAAATGAACAGCAAGTGGATTGACCCGGACTTTGCTTCTCCAACCGTGGAAAGCAGCCAAAAGTGAAGTGCCATCTGTATGAAGTGCCATTTCCTCCTCCACCTCCTCCTCCTCCTCCTTAACCGCCGTAGAATTGCTCCGTAAAAAAAAAAATATATATATTTATGGCTCTCCTCTTGGGCCTCCACATAATTTTTAAGAGGTCTCACCTCTTGGGCCTCCACATAATTTTTAAGAGGTCTCACCTCTTGGGCCTCCACATAATTTTTAAGAGGTCTCACTCTTGGGCCTCCACATAATTTTAAGAGGTCTCACCTCTTGGGCCTCCACATAATTTTTAAGAGGTCTCACCTCTTGGGCCTCCACATAATTTTTAAGAGGTCTCACCTCTTGGGCCTCCACATAATTTTAAGAGGTCTCACCTCTTGGGCCTGCACAAAATGTTTAAGAGGTGTCACCTCTTGGGCCTCCACATAATTTTTAAGAGGTCTCACCTCTTGGGCCTCCACATAATTTTTAAGAGGTCTCACCTCTTGGGCCTCCACATAATTTTTAAGAGGTCTCACCTCTTGGGCCTGCACAAAATGTTTAAGAGGTCTCACCTCTTGGGCCTCCACATAATTTTTAAGAGGTCTCACCTCTTGGGGCTCTACAAAATGTTTAAGAGGTCTCACCTCTTTAGCCTCCACACAATTTTTAAGACGTCTCACCTCTTGGGCCTCCACATAATTTTTAAGAGGTCTCACCTCTTGGGGCTCTACAAAATGTTTGAGGTCTCACCTCTTTAGCCTCCACACAATTTTTAAGACGTCTCACCTCTTGGGCCTCCACAAAATTTTTAAGAGGTCTCACCTCTTGGGCCTGCACAAAATCTTTAAGAGGTCTCACCTCTTGGGCCTGCACAAAATCTTTAAGAGGTCTCACCTCTTGGGCCTGCACAAAATCTTTAAGAGGTCTCACCTCTTGGGCCTCCACAAAATCTTTAAGAGGTGTCACCTCTTGGGCCTCCACAAAATGTTTAAGAAGTCTAACCCTCTTGGGCCTCCACATAATTTTAAAGAGGTCTCACCTCTTGGGCCTCCACAAAATCTTTAAGAGGTCTCACCTCTTGGGCCTGCACAAATCTTTAAGAGGTCTCACCTCTTGGGCCTCCACAAAATCTTTAAGAGGTCTCACCTCTTGGGCCTCCACAAAATTTTTAAGAGGTCTCACCTCTTGGGCCTCCACACAATTTTTAAGACGTCTCACCTCTTGGGCCTCCACAAAATTTTTAAGAGGTCTCACCTCTTGGGCCTCCACAAAATCTTTAAGAGGTCTCACCTCTTGGGCCTCCACAAAATCTTTAAGAGGTCTCACCTCTTGGGCCTCCACAAAATCTTTAAGAGGTCTCACCTCTTGGGCCTGCACAAAATCTTTAAGAGGTCTCACCTCTTGGGCCTGCACAAAATCTTTAAGAGGTCTCACCTCTTGGGCCTCCACAAAAATCTTTAAGAGGTGTCACCTCTTGGGCCTCCACAAAATGTTTAAGAAGTCTAACCTCTTGGGCCTCCACATAATTTTAAAGAGGTCTCACCTCTTGGGCCTCCACAAAATCTTTAAGAGGTCTCACCTCTTGGGCCTCACAAAATCTTTAAGAGGTCTCACCTCTTGGGCTCCACAAAATTTTAAGAGGTCTCACCTCTTGGGCCTCCACATAAATTTTTAAGAGGTCTCACCTCTTGGGCCTCCACAAATTTTTAAGAGTCTCACTCTTGGGCCTCCACAAAATTTTTAAGAGGTCTCACCTCTTGGGCCTCCACAAAATCTTTAAGAGGTCTCACCTCTTGGGCTCTCACAAAATCTTTAAGAGGTCTCACCTCTTGGGCCTCCACAAAATCTTTAAGAGGTCTCACCTCTTGGGCCTCCACAAAATCTTTAAGAGGTCTCACCTCTTGGGCCTCCACATAAAATCTTTAAGAGGTCTCACCTCTTGGGCCTCCACAAAATCTTTAAGAGGTCTCACCTCTTGGGCCTCCACAAAATCTTTAAGAGGTCTCACCTCTTGGGCCTCCACAAAATCTTTAAGAGGTCTCACCTCTTGGGCCTCCACAAAATCTTTAAGAGGTCTCACCTCTTGGGCCTCCACAAAATTTTAAAGAGGTCTCACCTCTTGGGCCTCCACAAAATCTTTAAGAGGTCTCACCTCTTGGGCCTCCACAAAATCTTTAAGAGGTCTCACCTCTTGGGCCTCCACAAAAATCTTTAAGAGGTCTCACCTCTTGGGCCTCCACAAAATCTTTAAGAGGTCTCACCTCTTGGGCCTGCCACAAAATCTTTAAGAGGTCTCACCTCTTGGGCCTCCACAAAATCTTTAAGAGGTCTCACCTCTTGGGCCTCCACAAAATCTTTAAGAGGTCTCACCTCTTGGGCCTCCACAAAATCTTTAAGAGGTCTCACCTCTTGGGCCTCCACAAAATTTCAGGTCCCACCTCTTGGGCCTCCACAAAATTTTTAAGAGGTCTCACCTCTTGGGCCTCACAAAAATTTTTAAGAGGTCTCACCTCTTGGGCCTCCACATAATTTTTAAGAGGTCTCACCTCTTGGGCCTCCACATAATTTTTAAGAGTCTCACCTCTTTAGCCTCCACACAATTTTTAAGACGTCTCACCTCTTGGGCCTCCACAAAATTTTCCATGAGCCTCTGGCCAGCCCACGGCCTCTTCCTGCCTTTTGCGGTCCTACGCATCCCTCAACATCCCCACTGCTTTACCTGCTAGACATGACACTGGGCCAGGTCGGGTCACTGACATCTCTAAGCGCCAACAATTTGGGCATTTTAAGGCTTCTGCATGTGTTTGAGTTGTTTTTACATTTTAAAGAAGACATGTCTGACCACATCTCACACACACACACACACAATGACAATTAGGGGTGGGGTCTATTTGCTTTCCCCCTTGCCTATGCCATCTGTGGTTGTCATAGGCAACGTGATTTTAAGGGGTGCAGAATTTCATCTTCTTTTTTGTCTAGTTTGGCTTGGGGTCCATGGCAATGTAGAGGAAAGAAGGTTTCCTTGTATGGTCTCACTTTACAGAGAGGTTAGATTGTCTTTGGAGTGTATTGTTGAGAGGCTGTGATAGTGGCGTAATAGTGCGACTTGGGCGCGTTATATGCACCCAGACATGCTTCCCCTGCTGTCCCAGTTGCATTCCAGCAGTGTTGGCATCCTTTTCTGAGGTTTCAGGGTGGACTTGGTGACCTCCAAGTGGTCGAATTGAGATTTCCAAGTGGCGAGCATTTTTTTCCCATAGACTTTAATGGGATTCGATATTCGGTCGAATAGTCGAATTTCGCGGTCTATTCGAATCGAATTTCGAACTTTCGAATATTTCACTACTCGCTCATCTC
>ONZH01016625.1:0-49178 GCA_900303285.1 Rhinella marina
CCGAGTTACAGTGCAGGAGCAGCGGGAAGCACATAAAAATTTGCGATGACCCTGTTATGGGCTGTGACTACAGAGAGATGGACCGAGTTACAGCTAGCAGCGAGCAGGCGAAAGCCACGATAAAAATTTATTCGAGGCCCCTGTATGGCTGTGACTACAGAGTGACCGAGTTACAGTGCAGGAGCAGGTGAAAGCACATAAAAATTTAGCGTGATCCTGTATGGCTGTGACTACAGAGTGAGGAGTTACAGTGCAGGAGCAGGCAAAGCACATAAAAATTTAGCGTGACCCTGTATGGCTGTGACTACAGAGTGACCGAGTTACAGTGCAGGAGCAGGCGAAGCACATAAAAATTTATCGTGGCCCTGTATGGCTGTGACAACAGCAGTGACCGAGTTACAGTGCAGGAGCAGGCGAAGCACATAAAAATTTATCGAGGCCCTGTATGGCTGTGACTACAGAGTGACCGAGTTACAGTGCAGGAGCAGGCGAAGCACATAAAAATTTATCGTGGCCCTGTATGGCGGCGGTGACAACAGAGTGATCGAGTTAGACTGAGGTAGCAGGTGAACCACCCAAAAATTTAGCCTGACACAGCATGGCGGTGACACCACCAATGTCTTTGTCTGACTGAGATTGCAGTCAAATGGCTGTAGGTGAGCCTCCCAAAAATTTTTTTTGGAGTGTCTGAAGTCGACCCTCCAAAAAAAAAAATTTTGGTGTGTCTGTGGTTGACGTTACTGAAAAATTGTTTTACAGTGTCTGTAGTTGACGCTCCTGAAAAATGGTTTTAGAGTGTCTGTAGTTGACGCTCCGGAAAAATTGTTTGGAGAGAGGGCCTGTAGGTGGCCCTCCGGAAACATTGTCTTAAAAGAGTGCCAGTTGGCCCTCTAAAAAATTCCCTTTTGGGTCAGCGTTTGGCAATGAAGAGGAGGAGGAGTAGAGGAGAGGAATCGGATACATAAGGAATCTTATTCTTTAGCTGCTTTCCCCCGGAGGAGATTTGAATTCCGGTGAAATCCAGGCTTTGTTCATTTTAATAAGCGTCAGCCTGTCAGCGCTGTCAGTTGACAGGCGTGTACGCTTATCGGTGATGACGCCACCAGCTGCACTGAATACCCGCTCTGACAACACGCTAGCGGCAGGGCAGGCCAGCACTTCCAAGGCGTACAGCGCCAGTTCAGGCCACGTGTCCAGCTTTGAAACCCAGTAGTTGTATGGAGCAGAGTGATCACGCAGGACGTCGGTATGGTCAGCTAGGTACTCCCTCACCATCTTTCTGTAAAGCTCCCCCCTACTCTGCCTAGACTGGGGACAGGTGACAGTGTCTTGCTGGGGTGACATAAAACTGGCAAAGGCTTTGGAGAGCGTTCCCCTGCCAGTGCTGGACAAGCTGCCTGCTCGCCTCCTCTCCCCCGCTACTTGGCCCACAGAACCACGCCCTCTGCTGCTAGTGGTGTCAGATGGGAAGGATTGTTTCAGCTTGTGCACCAGGGCCTATTGATATTGATTCACTCTCATACTCCTTTCCTCTACAGGGATGAGAGTGGAAAGGTTCTGCTTGTATCGTGGGTGCAGGAGAGTGAACACCCAGTAATTCTTCTAACGCGAGGGTCACGGGATAGGCAGCCTAACATGAAGTCAGCCATGTGCGCCAGAGTCCCAACACGCAAGAATTCCCTCTCCTCACTGGCCTGACTCTCCATTTCCTCCTCCTCCAACTCCTCCTCTTCAGCCCATACACGCTCAAGAGTTAAGAAGGACTGAGCAATGGTACCCTCTTCTGTCTCGCTGACATTCTCCTCCTCTTCCTCCTCATCCTCAACCCCCTCCTCCAATACGCGCTGAGAAACAGACCGGAGGGTGATCTGGCTATCAAGCGATGTATCTTCTTCCCCCATCTCCTGTGACAAGCGCAAAGCTTCTGACTTCATGCTGAGCAGTGAGTTTTTCAACAGGCAAAGCAGCGGGATGGTGAGGCTGATAATGGCGGCATTGCCGCTGACCATCTGTGTTGACTCCTCAAAGTTGCTCAACACCTGGCAGATATCAGACATCCACGTCCACTCCTCATTGTAGACTTGAGGAAGCTGACTGACCTGACTACCAGTTCTGGTGGAAGTTGACATCTGACAGTCTACAATCGCTCTGCGCTGCTGGTAAACTCTGGATAACATGTTTAATGTCGAATTCCATCTCATGGGCAAGTCGCACAACAGTCGGTGAGCTGGCAGTTGTAGGCGCCGCTGCGCTGCCCTGAGAGTGGCAGCATCTGTGTTTGACTTGCGGAAATGCGCACAGATGCGGCGCACCTTGGTGAGCAAATCTGACAAATTGGGGTATGTCTTGAGGAACCGCTGAACTATGAGATTGAACACGTGGGCCAGGCATGGCACATGTGTCAGTCTGCCTAGTTGCAGAGCCGCCACCAGGTTACGCCCATTGTCATACACAACCATGCCTGGCTTGAGGTTCAGCAGTGCCAGCCACAGATCGGTCTGCGCCGTGATGCCCTGTAACAGCTCTTGGGCGGTGTGCCTTTTGCCTAGAGCTACCGACTGAAGGCGCTGTGCCCACGGATGGTAATTCGGAGGAGGAGGAGGGGTTGGAGGAAGAGGCATAGTACATCTGAGAAACCGTGACCGAGGTAGGCCCCGCAATCCTCGGTGTGGGCAGTACATGAGCAGCCCCAGGGTCAGACTCTGTCCCAGCCTCCACCAAGTTAACCCAAAGTGCCGTCAGGGAGATATAGTGTCCCTGCCCGGCAGCACTTGTCCACGTGTCTGTGGTTAGGTGGACCTTATCACTAACCACGTTGGTCAGGGCATGGATGATGTTCTCTGACATGTGCTGGTGTAGGGCTGGGACGGCACATCGGGAAAAATAGTGGCGGCTGGGGACCAAGTACCGAGGGACAGCCACCGCCATCAGGTTGCGGAAAGCCTCAGTCTCTATCAGTCTATAGGGCAGCATCTCCAAGCGCAACAATTTGAAGATGTGGACGTTTAGGGCTTGTGCATGAGGGTGGGTGGAATTGTATTTGCGCTTGCGCTCAAATGTCTGCTTCAAAGACAGCTGAACGCTGCGCTGGGACACATTGGCGGAGGGTGTAGAGGATCGTGGAGGTGAAGGGGTGGTTGTAGGGCTGGAGGCGCTCGTGCCGGGGTCCTGGGCGGGGGGTTGACTCGCCGAGCCAGCATGTGACACGGGAAGGGGCATTGGTGTGACCCGCAGGAGGTGAACGGCCTTGGTTCCACTGAGTTGGGTGTTTAGCACTCATATTCCTGCGCATGCTGGTAGTGGTTAGGCTGGTAGTGGTGGCTCCCCTGCTGATCCTGGTGTGGCACAGGTTGCACACCACAGTCCGTCTGTCTTTCTTTAAAAAACCTCCAGACTTGCGAACATCTAGGCCTCGGCACGGGAGCTTGACTCCGTGAAACAGTTGGTGATCTACCTGCTCTGGCCCTGCTTCTCCCTCTGGCCACCCCACTGCCTCTTCCAACCTGTTCTGGTGCTGCACTTGCCTCCCCCTCAGAAGCACTGTCTTGAGTTGGATTACCAACCCAGCTTGGGTCAGTCACCTCATCATCCACCAGCTCTTCCTCCGATTCTTCACTCTGCTCCCCCTTACTGCCCTGACAAGAACGTCACTGTCTGACAACCGTGTCTCATCATCATCATCATTATCATCTGACACCTCTTCACACACTACTTGCAGTCCACACTCTCATCACCCACAGACTGTGAAAGTTCTAAATTTTGGGCATTGGGAATTTGGGACAGAGCAACTGCTCAGGTTGCTATTGAGCAGTGGTTTGTGTCTCTGGGTAGGGTCCTGAAAAGAGTTCCTGTGAGTATGCCTGATCTGAATCCATACTTTCCGTGGGGGCGCAGGCTGGGGGGAAGGAGGTTGAGCTGGAGAAGACAGAGGTCTACTCCCTTGGCTAGCGTGGGTGGACTGCGTGGAAGACTGAGTGGTGGATAAATTACTGGACGCATTGTCCCCTATCCATGTCATCACCTGTTCGCACTGTTGTGGTTTCCATAGTGGTGTACCACGTGAACCAGTAAGTTGCGAGATGAAGCTAGGGAGCGAAACTCTGCGGCGTTCCACTGCTCCTTCATCAACATGTACTGTGTCAACCTGCCCAGGACCACGGCCTCTGCCCCCTACACTACTTGAACACCCACATCCACGCCCTCGTCCTCGACCCTTAGCCTTTGGGTTCAACATTTTGTATGTTCACTGCACTGTATGATATATAACTGAGAGAAAAAACATAGTCTTTAGACGGCGGCTATTGTACCGCAAACCACTAAATTTTTCACTGCAATGTATGATATATAACTGAGAGGAAAAACTTATATTTTCTACACTCTGGCTAGTGTGCAGCACACAACAAAATTTCGCACTGCACTGTAGTATATTTGACTGAGAGGAAAAACGTAGTCTTTAGACAGCGGCTATTGCACCGCAAACCATTCAATTTTTCACTGCACTGTATAATATATAACTGAAAGGAAAAACTTATATTTTCTACACTCCGGCTAGTGTGCAGCACACGACAGAATTTTTCACTGCACTGTATAATATATTACTGAGAGGAAAAAATTATGTTTTCTATTTTCTACACTCCGGCTAGTGTGCAGCACACGACAGAATTTTTCACTGCACTGTATAATATATTACTGAGAGGAAAAAATTCTATTTTCTATTTTCTACACTCCAGCTAGTGTGCAGCACACGACAGAATTTTTCACTGCACTGTATAATATATAACTGAGAGGAAAAAAATTATATTTTCTACTACACTCCGGCTAGTGTGCAGCACACGACACAATTTCGCACTGCACTGTATTATATATGACTGAGAGGAAAAACGTCGTCTTTAGACGGCGGCTATTGCACCGCAAACCACTCAATTTTTCACTGCACTGTAGGATATATAAAAAAACGTATTCCCTAGACTGACGCTACTGTACAGCACACTACATAATTGTTCACTGGACTGTAGTGTATAGAAATGACAGAAAAACGTATTCCCTAGAATGACGCTACTGTACAGCACACTACATAATTGTTCACTGGACTGCAGTGTATAGAAATGACAGAAAAACGTATTCCCTAGACTGACGCTACTGTACAGTACACTACCTAATTGTTTACTGGACTGTAGTGTATTGAAATGACAGAAAAACGTATTCCCTAGACTGCACTACAGATCTCAGCAAGCCAAGGTACAGCAGCAGCAAAAATGAGTACTTTGGACAATTTATTTTGGGTCTGTGTGGACCACGTGCTGTCCCTTCTGCCACCAGTCACTGTGTACAGTGTGTGTACAGTGTGCAGCCAAGATGGCGGTAGCTGTACTACAAGTCCCAGCCAGCAGCCTGGAGGAGACCAAAAAAAAAAAGGTGCTTGTAGCCCTTAGAAGGGCTGTTGGGTTCTTTGTGGGTGTTTCCTGCCTAACCAACATCTAAATTCAGGCCCTAACACTCTCCCTGACAGACAGAAGCTCTATTCGTAATCTCATGCAGATGGCGTATGACGCGAGCAGCGTGGGACCAAATTATTATATACCCAGGTCATCTGATCTGGCCAGCCAATCCCTGCTATCAACTTGTAGGGGCCCCATGTGATGCTAGGAGGTACCAAAGACTCTCCTGCATATTGATTGGCTAAAAAAAGGCGGCTAACATGCAGGAAGAGGAAGTTGCCATTTTCTCGAGGCTCGTGATATGCTCGTCCGAGTAGCGAGCATATGCGAATACCCTAATACTCGAACGAGCATCAAGCTCGGATGAGCATGTTCGCTCATCTCTAGTAGTCATATATTCATAGATGATTGATGGGCTGTCAGCTGGGAGCAGGTCGTGTGATGATAGACAGGAGGCACCTCTCTATGTGAGCAGATCGATTTGTACAAATTTATTCATCAAAGTTCTTGTGTAACAAAGGTCTGCCCCCCACTGTACAGCCCCCCTCCTCCGGCAGTCCATGCACCTAAACAGAAATCTATGACAGCTCAGAGCTGCCATAGATTTCTGGCTTCATTTGAGTCAGAAAACTGGTGAAAATTAACATAAATTTGTTGGGGTGACTGGTCATGCCCTTAAAAAAAAAACATAATTTTGCAACTTTTTAACGCCACTTTTTAGGAACAAGGGAAATGATAAATCTTCCCCTCATTCTCTTCATGGCTTACAGCCAGTAGCACAACTAGAAATGAATGGGCCCCACAGCAAATTTATGAACAGGGTAACCCCCCCTTTACTGTTGGGATTGGGGCGTTCTTTCTATTGCTATGTCTGTACAGCAGTTATTCACTGATAACTGAGTTATTGATATTATCTAAGGGGCTCTTGTCTCTATGGGAACACAGGTGGGCGGGGAGGTCATGTGACTGCTCCTCTGAACACACTTGCTGCAGTGCATGTTGGGATTTTTATTTTCACTTTGCAGCTGCTCCTCCCACACAGCCTGTCTGAGGGAGCTCCTCCAGGGAAGTGTGTCATGGTGAACAGGTTAGATAAATGACATACAGCCAGTACATGGCACCTGATAGAAATAATTAATAGTGTTGGCTATTGTCTGGGGTACTTTGGATTTTTGATACTTAGGGTGGCCAACCCCTTTAAGGCTTTTTTGTCTTCACAGCGTTTATCTGGGTTAGAGGCTTCTGACTCCCAGGCATATCCTAGAGGCAGACTGCTGTTTTGATAAAGGACTAGACCCCACAGCTGGGCATTGTGGTATCACACATTAGAGAAAAAAAAAGAGAATCTCACTCCTTGGCTGGATAACAGAGAAAGAGTGACTCAGAGAGCACATGGATTATTCCCAGTCTCAAGATCAGCTGGTTGCTGCAACTGTTGACAAACACTGTGTCTACTTCAAAAAGCATACCTACTTGCCACTATCCTCAGTAAAGGACTGTTTTTTTGTTCCAACAACACTGGCCCAGTCACTGCACCCCACAATGCATCTTCAAGTGCCAAGGAAGGATCATGCCACTGTGAGTAACACTATCCTTTCACAAACAATACCACTCCCATCTTCTCCACCCAATGTCTCCTGTGCAGGCATCTGCACTAATGTCCTATGCTTAACAACTATGTGGAATAGACTTCCTCAGGACGTGGTCACAGCAGGAACAGTGTACACTTTTAAAAAGGGTTTAGATTAATTCTTAAAAATAAGTGACATTAATGCTTATGAAAACGTGTAGAAATCCGAGTCTCATTTCCCTCTGGGAGTCACGTCCCCACCAATACCTTGGTTGAACTTGATGGACTTATGTCTTTTTTCAAGCATATTAACTATGTACTGTGTGATGTTTTTTTTTTTTTTAGATTTTTGCATTTAACTGGAGTCTTGGGTCTGATACTGTTGCTGTGGAAAACATCAGATGTTCTTCTGGTACCTAAAATGAATACACTTGATAATCTAAATGGCTGTCACCCTGTAGCATTAACATATCATGTCATGAGAGTGCTGGAAAGGCTGGTGTTAAGTGAATTGCCAACTATGATTGGTTCTTGTTTAGACCCACTTTAGTTTGCATATAAACCGAAAGTTTAAATTGATGATGTGGACATATACTGGAAATATTAGATTTACTTTTGCACTGACTGGTATTATACAGAGACTCATAATAGGCACTTCAGTAGAGAGAGCACCGTTCAGTACTCATCTTATTATCATCACAGACAAGATTACTATAGAAGGTAACACCGTATAGATAACACTGGAATCATCACTAACAATGATTATGGTGATGGTCACAACTTAAACATTCCCCCTCCATGCAAAAGGAATCTTGCACAAGTTGTAGAGGATATCTAAAGAACTCTTCCATAGAAGTCATCTCCAGTCTATAACATGGAAGAGGACAGTATAATGCTACAGATGGATCTGGATAGATTGGAGGCTTGTACAGAGAAGTGGCAGATGAGGTTTAACACTGACAAATGTAAGGTTATGCATATGGGAAGGAATAATGCAAGTCACCAGTACATACGAAATGGTGAAACACTGGGTAACACTGACATGGAAAAGGACTTAGGAATTTTAGTGAACAGCAAACTAAGGTGTAGAAACCAATGTCAGACAGCTGCTGCCAAGGCCAATAAGATAATGGGTTGCACTCAAAGGGGCATAGATGACTGTGATGAGAACATAGTCCTGCCACTTTACAAATCACTAGTCAGACCACACATGGAGTACTGTGTACAGTTCTGGGCTCCTGTGAACAAGGCAGACATAGCAGAGCTGGAGAGGGTTCAGAGGAGGGAAAATAAAGTCATAACTGGAATGGGTGGACTACAGTGCCCAGAAAGATTATGGTTATTCATTTTTAGAAAAAAGACGACTAATGGCAGATCTAATAACCATATATAAATATATCAGAGGTCAGTACAGAGATCTCTCCTATCATCTATTTATCCCCAGGACTGTGACGAGGGGACATCCTCTACGTCTGGAGGAAAGAAGGTTTGTACACAAACATAGAAGAGGATTCTTTACGGTAAGAGCAGTAAGACTATGGAACTCTCTGCCTGAGGAGGTGGTGATGGTAAGTTCACTAAAAGAGTTCAAGAGGGGCCTGGATGTATTTCTGGATGTAATAATATTACAGGTTATAGCTACTAGAGAGGGGTAGTTGATCCAGGGAGGAATTCTAATTGCCTGATTGAAGGCAGAGTAAAACAGATGAAAACAGAGTAGGAAAAAAGAATCTACAACAGTATCTAATTAATAAAAATATACGGACAATGTATTCCCTTAATGCCCCAGAGACGTGCTCAGAGACTGGCAGTACTTGGAAACCCTGAGTCACCTCACCATATTAGGAAGCTGTAGGCACTTTCTGTGATGACATTTCACTTCTAAGGAAGATTACCTCTTGCAGGGTGTTATCTGATGTAGCTTGCCAAAAATATTTTTTGTATGAAATCATTGGTAGTTGTAGATACAGTGCAGATCTATTGCTATTACTACTGATATCTTAAATTTTGGAATATGTACAAGTAAATCTTGGAACTAGAGATAAGCGAGCATGCTCGTCCGAGCTTGGTGCTCGTTCGGGTATTACGATACTCGTAAGTGCTCGCTGCTCGGACGAGTATCTCGCCATGCTCGAGGAAATGGCATCTTCCGCATTGTGCATTTTTGGCGCTTATAAACTCAGCCAATCACAAGCCAGGAGACTCTGCGGTACACCCAGCATCACGTGGGGCCCTTACATGTCGATAGCAGGGGTTGGCTGGCCTGATCAGGTGACCCTGGAATATACTAGTGACTGCCCGTGGTGCTCGGCTCAGATGTTGTCTGGATGTCGTTAAGGACAGAGCTGCTGCGTTCCAGGGAGAGTGTTAGGGCCTGGATTTAGTTCTTTGTTAGGCAGGAGTGATCTCAAAAGAACCCAACAGCCCTTCTAAGGGCTTCAAGACATTGTTTTTGTCTCCTGGCTGGGCTGGCTGGCACTAGTAGTGCAGCTATCGCCATATATAACGCTTTTTTTTGTTATTGTTTTATCTCAGTGATACAAATCCATTTCATACAGCAGTGTGGAACCATTCTGTGTGTCACAGTTCAGCTGTCCACTCACCACAAACCACAATCCGTATTTTCTGTCCAGGTGACCCATACTGTACGTCACGTAATCAAATACGGTCTTTTGCTTTCACTGATACAGCTACATTACAAAAATCTCTGTGCGACATTTGTCTGGGTTGCAGTCAAAATAGCCACCATCAGCAGGGGCTGAGTTTGCTCTCTGATAGTTTCTGCACGTCACACAAAAAAAAAATATATATATAAAAAAATATATATATAAAAAATATATATAAAAAAATAGTTTTTTTGTTGTTTTATCTCAGTGATACAAATCCATTTCACACAGCTGTGTGTAACCCTTCTGTGTGTCACAGTTCAGCTGTTCAGTCACCACAATCCGTATTTTCTGTCCAGGTGACCCATTCTGTACATCACGTCAGTAAAAAAAGGTCTTTTGCTTTCACTGATACAGCTACATTACAAAAATCTCTGTGCGACATTTGTCTGGGTTGCAGTCAAAATAGCCACCATCAGCAGGGGCTGAGTTTGCTCTCTGATAGTTTCTGCACGTCACACAAAAAAAAAATATATATATAAAAAAATATATATATAAAAAATATATATAAAAAAATAGTTTTTTTGTTGTTTTATCTCAGTGATACAAATCCATTTCACACAGCTGTGTGTAACCATTCTGTGTGTCACAGTTCAGCTGTTCAGTCAGCACAATCCGTATTTTCTGTCCAGGTGACCCATACTGTACGTCACGTAATCAAATACGGTCTTTTGCTTTCACTTATACAGCTACATTACAAAAATCTCTGTGCGACATTTGTCTGGGTTGCAATTAAGCAGACCAAGTCTGCCTAATCTAATAGTTTCCGTGTAATTGCTCCATACTGCAAGGTACGTAATAACATACGTAATTTTGCTCTAACTTATCCACCTATATACAAAGCACAATCCGTATTTTGTGTCCAGGTGACCCATTCTGTACGTCACGTCCGTGAAAAAGGTCTTTTGCTCTCACTTATACAGCTACATTACAAAAATCTCTGTGCGACATTTGTCTGGGTTGCAGTCAAAATAGCCACCGTCAGCAGGGGCTGAGTTTGCTCTCTGATAGTTTCTGCACGTCACGTTAAAAAAAAAGAAAATTTATAAAAAAAAATATAAAAAAATAAATAAATAAAAAAATAGTTTTTTTGTTGTTTTATCTCAGTGATACAAATCCATTTCACACAGCTGTGTGTAACCATTCTGTGTGTCACAGTTCAGCTGTTCAATCACCACAATACGTATTTTCTGTCCAGGTGACCCATTCTGTACATCACGTCAGTAAAAAAGGTCTTTTGCTTTCACTGATACAGCTACATTACAAAAATCTCTGTGCGACAATTGTCTGGGTTGCAATTAAGCAGACCAAGTCTGCCTAATCTAATAGTTTCCGTGTAATTGCTCCATACTGCACGGTACGTAATAACATACGTAATTTTGCTCTAACTTATCCACCTATATACAAAGCACAATCCGTATTTTCTGTCCAGGTGACCCATTCTGTACGTCACGTCAGTAAAAAAGGTCTTTTGCTTTCACAGATACAGCTACATTACAAAAATCTCTGTGCGACATTTGTCTGGGTTGCAATTAAGCAGACCAAGTCTGCCTAATCTAATAGTTTCAGTGTAATTGCTCCATACTGCGCGGTACGTAATAATATATGTAATTTTGCTCTAACTTTTCCACCTATATATTTTCTTGTTCAGATTGAACAAGTTTGTGGGTTTCAGTACAGAAGGCCCATTTATTTTATTTTTTTTATATAATACACTTATATACAGAAAATGTTGAACCCCAGGGCTAAGGGACGAGGGCGTGGGCGTGGGCATTCAATTACTGCAGGGGGCAGAGGCCGTGGTCCTGGGCAGGGTGAGACAGTACCTGCTGATGAGGGAGCAGGGGAACGCTGCAGAGCGGCAACAGGATAACAACAACAACATAACATAACAATAATAATAACAACTAATAACAGGAAAAACCAAAAAAATTATAAAACTATTTTACAGGAGGGTCAACCGCAGACACTCCAAAACAATTTTACATGAGGGAGTGTCTCCCCATCTGCCATCGTGTTCGGTCAGGCTGTCAGTAGGTGCACCACCTCTGTTGTCCGCAGAAGCGGCCACTATGAGGAAGGCCACGGCAAGAATTTTTTCAATTGAGAGCAAGTGTAGAATTGTAGGAGGATGACACTTTTCTTCGGCAGTGGATTCACTTTCCCCTTTATCATTGCCAGACAACAGTTGGTGAAAAAGTAATTGGCAATGATGAAGAAAATGTAACGGTGCAGTGGACCGTCTGTGACACAAAACCTATATATTCCCACCATGCCAGCCATGGGTTGTACATAAACTAATAACAAAAAACAAAAAAAAAAATTTACAGAAGGGTCAACTACTGACACTCCTAAACAATTTTTTAGGAGGGTCAACTTCGGACACTCCAAAACAAATTTTTGGGAGGCTCACCTACAGACATTTGACTGCTACCTCAATCTAACTTGGTCACTTGTTGGTGTCACTACGCTGTCACCATGCTGTGTCAGGCTTATGCCTGCGTCTTGGGGCGGGGGATAGCACAGCAGTGCCAGCATGAGCAGTGGTGTCACCTGCAGGCGGTGATGGACCTTTGTTGCACCTAGTTGGGTGCTTCCCTAACATGTGATGGGCATGTGCCTCGCCTTTCTTGGTCTGGGTGAGCACAATTGCCATGAGGGTAACCACCAAGCTGTTGCAGGAGAATTTGGGGTGATGGTGGGATTAGGCAGCCTCAGAGGCATCCATGCATGCTGCCCCTGCTGTTTCCTGTCCATTTCCGTGGTGTTTCCATCATTTTCTGAGGTTTCCAGGTTTTCACCCAGCCTTCCCTAGGCAGAGCCTTGGTCCCCTGCAAAAATGCTTGAGTCTCCCATTGACTTCAATGGGGTTCGTTACTCAAAACGAGCACCCGAGCATCGGGAAAAGTTTGTCTCGAATAACGAGCACCCGAGCATTTTAGTGCTCGCTGATCTCTACTTGGAACTGCAATATGACCATGTGTATAAACCCTTAATATAATGTTTAAAGTGGCTCATAAATGAATATTAATCTCAATTAGCAAAATAAATTAGATCAGTTGTACTCATTATTACATTTCTGAAAAATCACAGCTCCTTCACCATTGAAGTGTCTGCTTCAAAATGATAGATCTTGAAGCAGTACTGTTACTGGTATTATTGCATGCTAACCTTCCCAGTGACCTTGAAGAGTGATAATTTAGACATGCATAAAAACTCAAGAGCCACTCCATTTTATTTTTCTTGGGAATTAGCAAATATAAAAACTGTCCAACCAACCAAAATAAATGTCATGCTAAAAGCACCCGTCCATTTACATCAAACACATTTGCAAAGATGTCTTTAACTCACAGGTCACCTACCAAGAATTCTAATTTAAATTTGTTTTTGACAAGTGGTTATAGATGGAACAGTAATGATAATGTGAAAAGTGAAAGACGAACAGAACAGGTCAATCAAGATGCTTTCTAATGTGTTTTGCAACACGGTAAGAAAATGCAATTCAAGAATCCCAAGGGTAATTGTCTGACAATCACAAGAGGCTGTAAGCCCAATATTCACGGTAAACCCAAATCATAAATGACTATACAGTAAGAACAAGCTTGTTAGTAATAATTCTTACGTGCTTAAACAGAGCCTTGGATCATTATGGGATTTAAAGTTATGAGGCTAATAAACAAAGGAGAAGAAAAGGAAATTAGAAGGGAAATTGGTTTCATTTGTGTATGTCAAGGCAGCAAAACATGACCCTTCTTTGATGAAATAGTGATGACTGAAAGCCAATCAAAACCTACCTTTCATTTTTGTGGTTCAAGTCACTATTAAATTAAATCAGTTGTTATGAGCAACATCTTAACGTCTTTCCTTCAGTAGCTTATATACAAAAATGGAATGCTTTTCAAAGCAAGAACATTCAAATAGACAATCATTAGGGTTCCTGCACACACCATTTTGTCGGTGGCATTTTTGGTACAAAACAAGACTTAACCCTTTCAGTACCGGAGGCTTTTTCGGCTTTACGTTTTAGTTTTGCGCTCCCTGCCTTCAACCAGCCATAACTGTTTTATTTTTCTGTTCACATAGCTGTATGAGGGCTTCTTTTTTGCGGGACAAGTTGTACTTTCCAACACCACCATTTAATATTGCATATGGTGTAGTGGGAAGCGGGAAAAAAATTCCAAATCGGTGAAATTGCAAAAAAAAAAACGCTATTCCGCTACCGTTCTACGGGTTTTTTATTTACAGTGTTCAATGTTCATTCAAACTGACCAGTTACTTTCATTCTACTGGTCAGTACGAATCTGGCGATACCTAATATGTATAGTTTTTCCTGCGTTTTTGATAAAATAATTATAAAGTTGGCCTTTTTTTTGTCATATCTTGACTCCTATAACTTTTTGGTATTTATGTGTACGGAGCTGTATGGGGGCTCATTTTTTGCAGGGCGATCTGAAGTTTTTATTGATACCATTCTGGGGTGTGTATGTCTTTTTGATCACTTTTTATTTATTTTTTTTTTTTTTAAAGCGACAAAAAACAGCGAATCGCTTTTTTTGTGGACGCTTTTTTCTGCCACACAATTCGTCGTATTGGATTTTTTTTTTTAGATTTTAAAAGTAAGGGCGTTTTCGGTCACGGTGATACCCATGATGTCTATATTTATTGTTATTTAGGTATTTATTTTTTAATTATATGGAAAGGGGGGATTTAAACTTTTATATTTTATTAATTTTTTAATATATTTTTTAACATTTTTTAAATTTTTTTGTGATTATTTTAAAGGTCAAATATGAGCAAATAGATTGTGTTTTTTATTTTTTCTTTATGAGCAATGAGGGTTTTTTAATTTTGAATTAATGACCGAATTTGCTCATTTCTTATCCTGGCCTGTCATCTAGTGGCCAGAATAAGAATTGCACTTTGAAAGCTGTAAACCTCATCAGCGAGGTTTACAGCTTTCAGATCGTGTACAGACACCCCAATCGGCCACACGGGGTGTCTGTACACCACCCGGAAGCGTACGCATCTAAAGACCTATGAAGACGCCGCCGATGGCGGTAAGTACCCGCAAGTCTCTACTGTTAGAAACAGCAGAGACTTGCCGGCCATGACGCCCGCCGCACGTGGGAGCGGGCGCCATGTGTCCGCATCGCCCCAGCGCCGTACATGTACGACGCTGGGAATCTAAGGGTTAAAGACTACCTGATTCAAATGTTTTTGAAATTTTTTTAGGTGTTTTTGCCCACATAGTGTGTTTTAGTACATGGCATTTTAATGACTTTTTTACATGCCTTGCTTTAAAAAAAAAAAAAGTATGTGCCCCCTGTGATGTCACATTCTCTGTAGAGCTGTAGGGGAAAAAAAAGCATTGGTAATAAAAAGCCATCTAAATACTAAAAACTGCAAACACACATTGCACATGTGTTTTTTGAACCAGCAAATAAAAAAATATGGTAGGTTTATGGGAGAAAAATGCCAGGCAATGAGGGAAAAATCATATGCTGGGATTTGAAAAAAATGCCATTGACCCAAAAATGCACCATAAGGGTCAATAGCACTGTACTATAAAAATAAATGCATGTTTGTCCTACGTTTAATATTTCCCATAGACTACCATCTGGAGCTGGCTTTTGTGCATAAAGAAGTGCAAAAGATGCAAATAAAAATGCAACAAACACCTCAAAGTACCAAAAAACACGCAAAAAAACCTAGTGCATGTATAACACTAGCCTGAGTACTAAATCAAATCAACCAATGTAAGTTTATGCAAACTCATAGAAAGGAACCTATCATAAATCCAGCGAGCAGCTCCACATGAAATAAATTAGTCCTTGTGAAATAGATTATCCCAAAACCAAAGCTTCCCAAAATACCATGCATATTTATGAACACTTTTTACACATAAAAAATAATTGCCAGCACACTAGTGACGGTGAAGAAATACATATCTTTAGTTAGCTCTACTTTTCAACTTTCTCAATGGAGGTTTTCTAGGGAGACATTTAAAAAAAAAGAGTGAGAAAAAGTTAAAAATAAAAAAGAAGCATTACTGCACCAATCCCCTGCAGCTGCTTCTGTCCTCACTGCTCTCTACTTCCTGTCCGGTTGCAGGAAAGGCACACTTAGCAAATTGTCCAAGGCAGGTCACCACTAAGGCCAGTCATTGGCTGAATGGATGGTCCTGGACATTTCCAGCATGTTGAGCTTAGACAGAAAATGAGAGCAGTGGAAAAGGGACCAGAGTAGTGTCAAATGGTGCAGCATGAGGTTATGGAGTAATGCTTCTTTTGTATTTTTAATATCTGGTTGTTTTTTGTTATGTCCCATAAAAAGCCCTTTAAAGGGCTTATTCACATGACCATTTTATTTTTATTTTCATCTGATATAATTTAAAAATGGATAGCATGCAAACCCATAAAATCCATGGGGCTAATTTACAAAATAAAATGTCTGCAGACCAACATAACTTTGGGGGAACATATACTATATGGACAAAAGTATTGGGACTCCTACACATTACAACTACAGGAAATTTTTGAGATCACATTCTAAGTCCATAGGCATTATGATGTAGTTGGTCCCTCATTTGCAACTAAAACAACTTCTGTTCTTTTGGGAAGGCTTTCTATAAGTGTTTGGAATGCATCTGTGGGAATTCTTGCTCATTTATCCAGATGACCATTTGTTCTGGTCGGGCACTGATGTTGAACGAGAGGGCCTGGTTCGCAATTTCTGTTGTAGTTCATCCAAAAGTTTATAAGGTTGAGGTCAGGGCTCTGTTTTGGACATTTAAGTTCTTCCACACCAACGTCATCCAGCCATGCCTTTATGGATCTTGTTTTGTGCACCGAGCACTGTCATGCTAGAGCAGAAAAGGGTCTTCATCAAACTGTTCCCACAAACTTGGAAGCACACAAATGTCCAATCTATCTTGTTATGCTGAAGCATTTATGTTTCCCTTCACTGGAACTAAGAGGAATAGGCCCACCCCTGAAAAATAACCCCATGACATTATCCCGCCTTCAGAAATCTTTACAGTTGGCATAGTGCAGTCAGGCAAGTAACGTGGCATTTGCCAAACCTAGACCCGTCCATAAGAGCGCCAGATAGAGAAGATTCACCACTCCACAGAACATGTTTTCACTTCTCCAAAGTCCAGTGGCAGTGTGCTTTTATACCACTCCATCTAATGCTTGGCATTGTGCTTGGTGATGTTAGGCTTACATACAGCTGTTCGGCCATGAAAACCCATGCCATGAAGCTCCTGGTGCACATTTTTTGTGCTAATGTTAGTGCCACATTAAGTTTGGAACTTAACAGCTATTGAGCGAACAGAGCAATTGTGACTTTTTTCACTATGAGTTGATTTATCATTCAGAAATACACCTGATATAGCATAAAGGTTACCTGTGTCGCAATCTGCGAATTTTCCCCGCTTAAGCCAGGTCTAAAACAGTTGGCGTGGAAAGGGGACGGGCCAGCAGGCCTGTCTCATTCATCATTTTCTACACCTGTTTTAGGTGTAGAAAATGGTGTAAATGTAAGACAGCTAGGATGCTTGATACGCCAAAGTTATGTAACTTCAGAACTTCTACAAATTCACTGCCAGATATAGGTGTTATTAAGATCAGCATCTAAAACGCTGGTCTTAATAAATGATGCTCTATGTGCCTCAGCTCTCAGTGATTCCACTCTGTAACTTTACGTGGCTGAGTTTTTATTCCGCAACACTTCCAATATGCAATAATACCACTCACAGTACATGGTAGAATATCTAGAAGGGAAGAATTTTCACAAACTGACTTGTTGTAATAATGGCACCCTATTAAAGTACCACACTCGAATTCCGTAAACTCTATATAGAACAATAAAACTGAAAAAATTGTTGAGCACACTTTATATTTGGGAAAATATATTTATTGGATTAAAATGCTATACGTGTTAAATGAAAATCAAGAATCAAGAGATATGTGGGACTTGATCAGAATGTATGGTTATTGGTAGGAGCAGTAAATAGATCCTATGTTATATGAACTTAGGTAGATGCTTTATAAGACATAAAATGATAATCCCAAACATTAATAATGATAAAAAAATATGAGTTCAATAGGCAGGTAAACCAAGTGATCATATAAGATAAAGTAAAATCAAAACTGTAGCCACAAAAAATATAAAAAATAAAAATATAAACACAACCAGGCCTGTTAATGTGTACTGTAGCTGGTATCAGTACTTGGTTTATCTCAGAAACAAGTACTTTGGTTTATATCAGAGAAGGTACTGTGAGTTATTGGCAATGCCTTAACGTCCACAGGGAAATATCCTAATGGTTGTTTTCAAAAGTTAGTGCATTAGTCTTTCGGCATTTAACTCACAGTTAGTAGTTTTTTCTTTTGGACACTAAGTGTCCGTTTGTACTTTACCCCCTTCTTGAATGCAGATTCGCCTGACAGGGTTCTCTTCTCCTGCTTCTCTTGTCGGCAGCACGGAGGTTAGCGATGCGCACGCTTTTCTGCACGCGAGGCGGCGTCCCACGTGGGTTCCCGCTCGGAGAGGATGCGCTGTAAATGCAGCGGTATCAATGATTACAGAGCTCCGTGCAGGATATCTGTGTTTAAGTCTGTAATTTCACTTTTGTCACGGATATAGTTGAATATTCTCCAGTAGTGCAACAGGTCAATTTCCAGCTAGACGCGTTTCGGGGTCTATAAAACTGCCCCTTCCTCAGTAGCTGATTGACCTGTACATAGTAGGGTGTTTTTATAGCCACCTCCTTAATCCCAGGGAAAGGAAATTAATGCAATTGTCTTTTCCCAGGTTGCTCTCAAAATGTGGGCTGGAATTACTTTCTTATAAGGTATACAGTAAAAATGTGATGCACAATATGGTAGACAATGGAGCATTTATAACATATTAGGTATAAGCTGCTATAAGAACTTTGGGTATCTATGAGATAAATAAATAAATAACAATAAATAAATAGAAAACCATACAAGACCTAATTGCTTAAATACAATGAAATAAAATAAAATTAAGGTGCCAATATATCTATCATAGGACGCATATGAATTACTGTGTCCTTAAGGCAGATCGTAGTATATAGGGACCATGTAAGAAGAAGATGTAGGTTATATTCTGTATGGGCTTTATTGTGAGGTACACAATAAAATATACAATGAAATAAGTTACACAATAGAAATTAGAATAGACGATGGAGCAATTTGTGGCATATCATTAATAGTTATGTGGTATAAACTGCTATATGATCTTTGGGTAACCACAGAATAAATAAAGGAATGAAAAGACATATAGAATCAAATTATATAAGACAAGGTACAATTGCGGTATCAATATATCTGTCATGGGACTCATATAGATTACTGTATCCTTAATATAGATGGTATATAGGTGGTATGTACAGACCATATGGAGAGAGGATGAAAGTTATATTCCATATGGAGAACGATAGACCCATAATAAGCCTAGTGTTTAAAATATATGACTTCTATTGTTTCCTATGGTATATTTGGCGATGATGGAGAAAGGTAAGTAATCTAAAAGTGAAATTACAGACTTAAACACAGATATCCTGCACGGAGCTCCGTAATAATTGATACCGCTGCATTTACAGCGCATCCTCTCTATCTCCTAAACAGCCGAGTGGGAACCCACATGGGACGCCGCCTTGCGCGCAGAAAAGCGCGCGCATCGCTACCCTCCGTGCTGCCGGCAAGAGAAGCAGGAGAAGAGAACCCTGTCAGGCAAATCTGCATTCAAGAAGGGGGTAAAGTACAAACGGACACTCAGTGTCCAAAAGAAAAAACTACTAACTGTGAGCAGGGGCGTACATAGAAATCATTGGGCCCCATAGCAAGAATTTGAATTGGGCCCCATAACTCCGCCTAGTACCCACCCCTGGCCCATCCCACCTCCTGCCCTGGCTCCTCCCCTGCCACACCCCCATTTGCTGGAAAGGTAACGCCGTAGGAATAAAACCCATAAACGGTGGAGGAATTGCATTTTTTTCCAATTCCTCCCCATTTGCAATTTTTTTCCGCTTCCCACTACATTGTATGCCATATTAAATGGTGGCATTAGAAAGTACAACTTGTCCCGCAAAAATAAGCCCTCATACGGCTATGTGAGCGGAAGGAAGATAGGGAAGAAAAATGAAAATGCAAAAACAAAAAAAACTCCGGTATCCTAGGGGTTTAAGGGGTTATCTAACTCCTATTATGTCCCCAAAATGCCCGGGCACTGCATACACAATACATGCCTAGTGGGAGGGTGCAGCCAAAAACAGGCCGTGTCGGAAATGAGCCTCCTTAGCTTCACTCGCGATTCTAGGGAGGCTCGTTCCCATTGTGGCCTGCTATTGACTGCCCCCCACATCGCTGGATGTTTTTATCCACGTGATGGGGGGGAAGCAGTGGCGGCTGTGCGTGCATCAAGACTGCAATGTGGGTGCAGGGGAGTGAGGTAAGTAAGGTGCCCGGCAGGGGCGTACTACCCGGGCATTTTGGGGGGCATGAACTCCTTGCCAGCTGAGGGCTGATGCTTAGTGGGCAGTTTGGGCACATAGCCGCCCACCAATCTGTGCTGCTTGAATCTTAATAAACTGTCCTGTGGATGAGGGGGGGAAGTTGGGGGTTACACTGTCCTGAGCCTATAGTGCCCCCCAACCTTAAACCCACAGAAATTCTGCCTGCTCCTGCCCTCCCCGTATACCCATATATCCAACTTAAGTAACTTCCAACCGTTTTGTTGGGTGGTCCTTACTGTGTGCGGGCAGGCAGCTGGCTGGGAACTTCAGTGACCGGAGTGATGGGGCAAGCAGTGGCTGTCTGATGATGAGGCAGGTGGCGACTGCAGCGCCAGCACATACATTCCAGGCTAAGTGCATGCCTGCTGCTTGCCATTGTTACACTGGCCACGCAGCAGCAGACGCAGTCCAGGACTAGAGAGCGCGCAGCCGCCCGCCCTGGGATCATGAAAAGGTCAGACGTGGGGGTCACTGGGGATTTCGGAGGCGCGACAGCCGCCGATAAAATTATTCACAGCCGGCTTGTGTTCAGAGTAAATGTAGGGGGCGGGGTCTTCCTTACACTATGGGCCCCCCTGCGCCACGGGCCCCATAGCAGTGGCGTGGTCTGCCTATATTGGCGGTACGCCACTGACTGTGAGTTAAATGCCGAAAGACTAATGCACTAACTTTTGAAAACAACCATTAGGATATTTCCCTGTGGACATTAAGGCATTGCCAATAACTCACAGTACCTTCTCTGATATAAACCGCAGTACTTATTTCTGAGATAAACCAAGTACTGATACCAGCTACAGTACACATTAACAGGCCTGGTTGTGTTTATATTTTATATTTTTATTTTTTATATTTTTTGTGGCTACAGTTTTGATTTACTTTATCTTATATGATCACTTGGTTTACCTGCCTATTAAACTCATATTCTTTTTATCATTATTAATGTTTGGGATTATCATTTTATGTCTTATAAAGCATCTACCCAAGTTCATATAACATAGGATCTATTTACTGCTGCTACCAATAACCATACATTCTGATCAAGTCCCACATATCTCTTGATACTTGATTTTCATTTAACACGTATGGCATTGTAATCCAATAAATATTATTTTTCCCAAATATAAAGTGTGCTCAACCATTTTTTCCAGTTTTATTGATCTACATTTTCATACACGATCCCATTTTGGGTAGGATCGTTGGTTAGAGCACCTCAGTTCCACTATCTCTAGTGTGGTGAGCCGATACTTGTTCATCTATATAGAACAAGCCATTTTTATCATAAATGTTTGTAAAAGCAGACTACATGACCAGGAGCTGAATTTTATACACTGAGGCAAAAGGAATAAATGAAACACCTGAACTCAATGAGTTAAAAGTAGTGTCTCAATTTTTTTACTCCCTATAGCAGTCACGGCGAAACTATGGCACGCATTCCAGAGTGGGCACTCAGAGCCCTCTCTGTGAGCACGGGATTTGTGTAGGGTTGCCACCTGTGCACTGTTGCCAATAAGCATTTCCATTGTGGAGCACTCATTAGTACAGTCTTTGTCTCCCTCTTCTCCTTTTTATATATACCCACTAAAATAAATAGAACTGACCTCATCCATTTGATCGCGCCACGGGGAACATTAGCTGCTCACTGGTTGCACAGGACCAGGGCCGGTCTTTGGGGGGGGGGGGCAAACAGGGTAACTGCCCAGGGCCCCCTCTCCAAAAGGGGCCCCTGCTGTCTGAAAGTTCAGTTTCCTCCCCCTGCTCCCTGACTGGCAGTAAGCTGCAGCGCTCTGCTGCTGTCAACCCAGCACAGTTTCCCCCTCTCAGGGAACCTCCAGAATACTGCTGCCCCGCCCTCATCCTTTGCCTGCACTGCTCCAGGCTGGAGGCCCAAACCAGACTCCATGACTGGGCCTTCTGCTGGCTCTGACCTCACCTTCTGCTGGCTGCTCCCAGGACCCTCTCTAATGAAAGCATCAGGTCTGTTCCCTCTCTGGCTGGTAAGTCCACACCACACCTTCATTGTAACAGCCCTGCCCTGTCCCTCAAGTGAGCGTCCTGCGCCCCCGCTCTGAGCGTCCTGCGCCCCATTGTGAGCGTCCTGCGACCCCATTGTGAGCGTCCTGCGACCCCATTGTGAGCGTCCTGCGACCCCACTGTTAGCGCCCTGCACCCCCACTGTGAGCGTCCTGCAACCCCACTGTTAGCGCCCTGCGCCCCGTCAATTTCCGCAGGCTGTCTGGACCATAGGGGGCTCTAGTTAAACTATTGAAGACAGCATTGTTTAGGTGGTCTGCATTGTTAATTGTGGGGGCAGGTATTGAACTATAGATTAAGAACCTAAGGTTCAAATTAGCAGTGTCCCAATCAGTGGAAGTGGTTGCAACTGCTGTCTGTGACTACAAAATCTTGTTAGACTTCTGGTCCAATATTTAATGATTTGGGGCCCCACTTTCAATTTTGCCCAGGGCCACACTTTGTCTAAAACCTGCCCTGCACAGGACACGACCTGCGCTCCAGCGTGATGACGTTTTGTAGCATTGACTGGAATCAGCAGGCCCTGCGAAACATCATCACACTGGAGTGTAGGTCCTGTCTTGCGCATCCAGTGAGCAATGAGTGTTCACCACAGAGCAATCAAATGGAAGACATGAGTTTTATTTATTTATTTTTTAACACAAGAAGAAAAGGGGGGAAGTTTTATTAAAAAAAAAAATTGCAAATGAAGAGTGGGGAAGTGGGTATTAATAATAATGTGGCCTCTAAAGGGGGTATTATTAATACTGTGAGCCACTAATGGAGGAAAAATAATACTAGGGAGGCACTAATGGGGGCATTCTTCTAAGTTACATACATGACGGCACTTCTACATAACTTCGGCGCATCCACCACCATTGCAGGGGGTATTAAGACCGGTGACTAAAACTTCAGTCTTAATAAATGACCCCATTTATATCTATATAGTACTTTGGAGACTTCCATCAGATGTGCTTCAGAAGAATACTCCTGTAGTATACCTCCTATAAAAGCAAATAATTGATGTGAACAAAGCCCCCGGATGCAACTAAGTAAAATCTACCTCTAATGTCATAAAAAATATTTGGCATCCATTTTTTTCAAGTTTTTGCTAAAGTTGCTTCTCACTGTTACAGACACTAGGAGTAGACTCACTGTAGCAACTAACTAGTTTGGCTTTGGGCTATCCAGAAGTGAATTATCCTGGCAGTCCCCTGGCTTTCACCTTCTAACCCCTATACAGGGATCTAGACTTCCCTGCAAGGGTGCTACCAGGCTGCTACCTCTTGGGATAGTCCTGGGGTAGTTGGCAGCTCAGATACAGTTGTCAGAAACACTAGTACAAAGTCTGAGGTCAGAGCAGACAGCAAAGACTCCACACCAAAAAATCAGCTAAGGTCAAGACAGGCAGTGGAGAATCCGAGTTGGTAAAACAGGCAGAGGTACAGTACATTGGTAGTTGTTCAGTGTGGCACATCTTCACTGGTAACTAGAGAACTAGGAAACCTAAAGCACCCTGCTTTTGGGGAAGGTGCTTTAAAGGGAAAGCCAATCATAGGCTTGGGAAAAGTTTGGTCACGTATGCGCTGACCCTTTAATAGGTGGAGAGCGAGCATGCATGCTCCCTATGGAACAGACCTGGAGGCCTACTCACTGGAGTGCAGGGTCTAGCCTGCCGATAAACTTAGGATGCTAACGACCGGGACTGCTGCAGCTGGAGACAGTGGACAAATGAGACTGAATGCCAGAACAATGGGGAGGCCTGGTGGGTGAGTAGTGTTGCTTCTATGGTTGCAAGGAAGAGAGGGGCAACAGCAGGCATGGGACGCCAATGCAACACTCCCAAACACCTAACCCATTCTATTTTATTATAAACAGTCCCTCAAGAGAATCTGCCAACCACTACTCCATACAAACTCCTCCTCACCAGGGTTCTGCTGTTTTCGAGCTGGGTTGTTGTGTCCTGTATTCTAGTACTCAGTGAGGGTCTCAGTTTTCAGAGCCAGAATTCAGTCTTACATCTCTGTTTTACTGCTTGGCTAGGAGGGTAGGCCTACCTCTCTGTTTAATCCTTGGAGTCTATGTAGTGAATTGCAGAATGGCAGCGGATGACTCCCTTTTACCTTCCAAGATTTAGGAGACAATACTCTTAGGGGCCACCCTGCACTGTTGCAAAAACACTAGGGGTTCTTCGGGTGTTTTACACCCTTATCTTCCTGCCCTATGCTGCCACCTGTACTGAAGGTGTGGGAGACCTTTTTCAGGAACAACATGATGCCTACATGCAGCTGCATAATGCTGTGCCTGATGTTATTCGAATACTATCTGTAAGAAGTCCATTTATTGGGGGGCACTTTAAAGTGGGTACTATATTTATTATACTAGGTATTATAAATCACTATGGGGGAGATTTATGAAAACTGGCTTAGTTACCCATAGTACAATATGGTGGTTTTATTAATTCATGGTACTGATCATGCCTCCAATAATGCTTGTTTGGTAAACTAGTAGCTTCCTGCTACCTTTCTCCCTGTAGCACACCCTCAGAAGCAGTAACACCAACATAAAGGATATTATATAGCAGTGTAGCTGTAAATCCAGGACCAAGGTGAGATAGAAAACTTGCTAGGGTCAGAAGCAGTGTCTCCATACTTGTGTCTTTCTATCTATCACTCTCTGTAGTCTGTAGTTGCTACTTTCCTACTTGTCCCCTCTCTGTAGACTTCTATGGGTAGCATCTGGAACCTGATCTCTTAGTGAGTTCTTAATTCATCTTCATCTCATCCTCATGGAAGATGGATTTTATTAGTGCATTGAGAGTGTATGATTAGTGCAGGAGATGGGGAGAAGAAGGATCTGATATGCAAGGAATGATGCATTTTTATAATATATTATGATTTTTAATCACTGCTGTTTGTACTATAGATTTTTGTTTTTAAAAAAATATTCTGTAATTAAATTGTTCAGTGACATAGATAACACATATTTTGTATTATAACTTATTTTTATTTGTCTGGTGCCTTAACAGATATTGCCTTGTAAATTAATATACCATGTTAATTGTGGAACCAATGACATTATTACTTGCTCCACTTCTTTCAAAGAAATTCTGAGTATAAAGTGGAATACTAATATATGAATTAGTATTCAACTCCCTAAATGTCCACACATGCAGATAGCAGACATAAAACATATTTCTTCCAAGAAATTCCAAATAGAAAAAAAAACTGCTATTGCATTTTAATTGCATTGTTTTTTCTTGGAACAAACCCACATTCTCGGGGGAGTTTACTAGAACCAATTACAGAGCTACAAAACCTGTGTATGATGCAGGGGCCAGTGTACACATATACAATGCACTGTTCAATTAGATTTAGAAAATAAACACCATGTAAAGATTACATAGGGCTTCACATAACATGATTTGGTCTAAAAGACTATAAACAACTCAATTCAAAATAGACAGGCCTGTTCTGGTAAATTAAATCTCTTCTACCTTTTCTTCAAGTGCACTGAATCTGAAATGTTCAATTATAGTAGGTTGAATGGCATCACTGTTAAAGTTCACACTCTCAAAGCTCCTGGCCGTATATTATTATTCTTAATACAGTACTTCATTAACCAGATTCTTTTTTATCTGTGCTCATAAATGAATGATTGTAATAAAGTGTACTTTATTAATGAAGCTGATACTGGGAATATTTACCTAAACGGTTCATAGCTAAATGCAGCATAGGACATCTAAGATGTTTTGGTAGAAAGTAAAAGGTCTTAGGAGCATGGTCTAGCCCTTGATTTCTCTTGAACAGGCTTTACAGGGGCTATAAAAACAAACATTTAGATTAAAGGCAGTGGCGTAACTACAGGTGAAGAAGGGGATACGGCTGCTTCAGGGTCCGAGTCGAGAAGGGGCCTGGGAGCAGTGTCTTTTCTTGTAGAATTCACGCCAGGCTAGGCCCCTCCAAATACAGTCATATTGGAGGTCCGGGCCTCGAATAGGTGTACATACCAGGGTATGAAGGACCTTGAGAAATAGTAATGGTAGGCTAAAGGACCTTTGCTGTCATCATGTCACATGATCGCAGGTCCTTTAGCCTCCAAAAGACTGCGGAGGAGAACAGAGAACCTGCAGCCTGTAAGTAAATAAATATCTATGTGTGTCTGTGTTTAAAAATAATAGCACTACTACTCCTATCCAGGTATTGAGGATACTGATACTGAGACAGATACTTGTTAAAAAATAAACAAATAAATAAATAAACAAATAAATAAATATTACAAGTATCTTTATCTCAGAGAGGGCATTACTACTGAATGGAGTGAGTACTTGTAATTACACGGTGCCTCTGAGATGAAGGGCAGGATCGATTCGAACCTGAATAGAATTTTTTGACTGATTTGTTAGAATCAGTCCCCCCAAAAAAACGTCAAAAAATCCTCTCAAGTCTAGTCAGGAGAGGTTAAGGGTCCTCTTTAACGGGTACTTTCACACTAGCGTTTATATATTCCGGTATTGAGCTCCGTCATAGGGGCTCAATACCGGAATAAAATGCTTCAGTTTTGTCCCCATTCATTGTCAATGGGGACAAAATTGAACTGAAGACAACATGCTGCGGTTTGCTCTCCGTACTGGGGATCCGCACTGAGACGGATCCGTCATGACCCCCAATGCAAGTCAATGGGATCCGTTCGGTGTGACACACTGCTAAACTGATCCGTCCTCCATTGACTTTCAATGGAGTTCATGACGGATCTGTTCCAGCGATGCGCTGCGCAGTGATTGGCTGCTGACACAGTCCCCGCTTTCACTCCTCTCAGGAAGCTGCCGAGGAGCTGGAGCCACGGAGAGCCCGGAGGGTAAGCGGCGGCCTGGAGCTACTGGGAAGTAACCCCCCAGTGTCTGACACATGTGGGGCCGGAGAGCGGTTCCGACCCCACACGTGCACCAGCGGCAGCACGGATCCGGTGGGACCCTTCACCCGCCGGATCCGTGCTGCCGCTAGTGTGAAAGTGGCCTTACATGTGAGCTAATTGCTGGGTCAATCCAGCCCTGGTGGTCAGCTAATAAGCTGTAGCTGACTATATCATTGCCTCTGCAGCATAGGGACTTTGCATTACGTACATGTTATTCAAATGACTGGCTAACCATACAGAGATGACGGATGCCACCCTCGACACTTTTCAGAAAAGGGGTGTGGCAAGGGTGGGAAGGGGTCGTAACCAACAGCTGCAACAAAATTATCTTCATTTATACCAGTTTTCTGATGCAAATGGCGCCAGAAATCAGTGCAGGGGATATTAAGACCAGCACAGAAAGCTCTGGTCTTGATAAATCTCCCCCCAATAGTTAGCACAGAACCATCTGCTGTCTGCTAAATATTGTCCATCTAGCATAAACTGCAGTTCTTTCTCTACTTCCATATTATTTACAATTACAACTGATCTATAACATGTTGTCTGCAGATTTACCAACATGTTCAACATGACATGTTCCCTTTAAGGAGGATAAGACCCCATTACAATCCTTTGTCAGTGTCTATGTCCGTGACTAGATCTATACTGCAGTGTAATCCATAATTCCGCTACAAATATGATTATAGTCATGCAAGAGATTGATGTCAGGTTGTTATATGCAATCTGTTATTACTAAACAGAGATCAATAGATCTAATTGCATGTAATATCGCTTCAGTAATTATGTCACCACATATGTTTGGTGACTAATGAAATGATTTGGTTTAAAGCTATTTCATGTATGTTACTCATGTACCATACAGAAAAGCAAATAAAAATAGCTTATAATTATGTAAAAAAAGTTATTTATCAATGCACCATTTGTTTGTGACATAAAAGCACTGACAAATATGAGATTTAGATCAATTCCTATATCTATGTCAGTTAAAGGGGTTGTCCCACAAAACATATTCTACATCTTTCAAACCAGCACCTGGATCTGAATAAATTGTATTTGCATGTAATTAAAAATTTATTACAGCCACTGAGTTATTCAATAAAATGTATATGTATTGCGCCACCTGCTGTTTGTTTGTTTTCTTATTTCTCTGACCACCTTGCTTAGATGGACGCACATGATCATTTCTATCATTCAACTGCCTACTAAGCTGTGATAGGGAGAGAGCTGCATCAGATAGGACATGCCCCTTGAGCTGCTAGCTGGATATAAACTTAGAAGAGCAATTGGAGCAATGACTGGGAAGAACTTTTGATCCATGTGAGGTGTTGGGCCGGTTATAGATTTGTTAGAAAAAGATTGTCATGTACTATATGATGTCTGATTTAGATTTTTTTACATCAATCATGAGATAATACATTTAAGTCAGCCACTACCACATACATACATGTGTTGTAAAAAAAGTAAATGGGCTTCAGAAGTGCTGAACTGAGTTTTACACATTTAGCAAAATGTTTAAATAATTTTTATCTAATTTTTTTTATTAAAGATTTCACAGCAGAACTAAATTTGATACAAGCTCACAGGGGTGGACGGGGAACTTAAAGTGTTCCTGGAAATAACTAGTGGCCTCATGTTGTCGGCAGGTTAAAATTGACAGGAAGCAGTGCCAACACAAATAGGTGGGGCCAGCAACACCATATTGCAGCACAAAATACCTCAACAGAGTCAATTATCAAAGTGCAGTACAAAATAATGTCCATGCAACACAAAATACCTCCCCAGAATCTGCTCCTCTGTGGTGGCTAGCGTCAGCTGCCATGTTCTTTCCTCCTACTCCAGTTGCCTCAGAATGGCAATACAGTCGAAATCAGGAGTCAGAAAGGCACCTGCATCTTCCGGTCAGTTACACAAGTACTTGACATTCCCAATGTTAATTAAGTCTGGAAGCATCATATCATTACTTATCTGGCTGGCGGCCGTTAGGAGGGCTCAGTTGGCCCACTGGGTATTGGCCCACTGGGAAGTTTCCCAGTAGAGTCTATAGCCAGTCCACCCATGCAAGCACATATTCCCCCTTGCACTGTATAGCAAATGATTCACAGCATGTTTGCCAGTAGTATTACAAGCACCAAAGACATACATAGAAGACATACCACCTCGGCAGAAGAAGATGTGTTATTTTGTACCTAGCTACTGTATGTATAAAAAAAATTGTTTAACCAAAACAGAAGAGCAAAGGAATGCTAGGTGCAGCAATAATAAGGTGTCCACTTTTCTTTGTCAGCTCAAATATATTAATACTGACTGCACTCAACCAGGAGTCCAGATATGGTATTAGTGAGCAGGCCCATGCTTCCTCCCTTTCCCAGAAATGGCATAAGATTGTTTTTTTTTTTTCCTATAGAAAATTAATTACGTCTGGGTTCAACTCCAATTCTTCACCCAGGCATAAGCTCCCCTTCACACATTTAGCCTGTATCAGTGGAGCATCTCTAACTCCGATTCTTCTCCTTGCCTTGCACTGCATAGGACAGGACAAGGGCTTTTACCTTACTACCAGTGATTTAGTGGGCTTCTCATGGGCATACTGAAAAAAAGCCAGGTATGTCACCGGCAGTAAACAAACAGGCCTTGCCCTGCGTTATGCAGGGCGAGGGGGAGCAATGGAGCAAGAAATGTTCAGATGCTCCACTTATATGGGATAAATGTGTGGAAGGGAGCTTATGACAACCCCTTTATGACTGTAGTTTTACTGTGTAACTCACCTACTGATTATATTTGGATTCAGAGCTCTACACTGTGCAACTTACTGTGGACTTTTTTGGTAAACTGATCTCTGGCTTGATTATCCCTGTGGCTGCTGTATCTGCTTATATCTACTCTCCTGGTAATGGGCCCTGACTTGTCTCTGGATTAACCACTCATGCACTTCATTCATCGTGTCTGTCTCTCCTGGTTTTTGGCCCTGCTTACTTACTCCTCTTTGTACCTTTCTAGTCATTCTGGAAGGTCTGCTACTAATTTGCCCACACCAACATTCTGTTATCAGCTCCACAGATATATTCTGAGTCACTAGAAGCTTTCCTGCTTTGTGGTGAGATCTGGTGAATACCTAGGGGTAGCCTTCAGGTTCATGGAGTGGTTTTGGAGGTCTAGTAACACCTTTAGGGATCACTGGCTGTGAGGCTATGTGGCTTAGGCAAAAAAGACCTTCCTGCTAATGAGTATTACAGTCACCATCCAGTGTAGTGCTCTCTAACAGGAAGGACCTTTGTTGCCTAGCCAGTCATCCATTAAATAATCTTAAATGGATTGTTAATGTTAAACATTACCTAATAGTTAGAAGGCTCTCCACATAATAAGCTAATCACGAGATGTCCCACTGCTGTGGTCACTAGCAATTACCTGTGATCTGTGTAGCAAGTGTTTGGCTCCCCTCCAGGGCAGCCACAGGGGAAATAAAACATTACACTATTTACCTTGAAATCAGTGGACAGTCCATGTAATGTAATGTGTATAAGACAGGTTCTCTGGATTGACAGGTACTCTTTGTAACCTCAGTCTGCTCTGATTAACAGAGAGGGTCTTGAAGGGCAGTTACCTCTAGTAATCTAGAATTACCTAATCAGGTATATAAAAATAGGAAAAACTATTTTAAGACACATTAGCTGAAATTTTTATCCTCTGCCCGACACTCAGATTGATTCTCACAGGCTCTTATATGTGACCTGGAAGTCACTTCCTCTGTTCATTCCTATGAGACACTCAATGTGTGTCTCATAGAAATGAATAGAGAAAGTGACTCCTGACATATAAGAGGCTGTGTGTATCAGAGAGTCTGGGGCTTTGCATGGCTGATCTCCTAGGATGCATAGAATATATTTCTTTATACAGTATTTTTTTCAGTTTTAACTGCAGTATAAAACAACAAATAAGATGAAGCTATGGAAATAATTGATGGAATTTGTTTTTGTCAATTTCCTGTCTAAGGTTTCTTTGAAGTGAAGCAACCCAAACAAAAAATCTTATAACACAACAGTGACCAAAAAACAGAGATCACTCTATATTTTTTTCCTTCAGAGTAAAAATACTCCTCTTAGCATTTTGAAGGGTATTTTAGCCAAGGAAAAGTATAGTATGGTGGGTAGCTGTTTTATCTGGCTATAACTATTTAACTTTTCTGTAGTAGCCATATGAGTACTGGTTTCTTGCAGGACAAATTGGATGTAGTGACACAGTTTTGGGGAACATATAAATTATTTTTAAAAGGGTTTTCTGTGTGTTTATAATGATGAGCTATCTTCAGGATAGGTCATCAGTATTTGATTGGTGGGGTCTGACAACTGGTACCCCCATTAATGAGCTCCAGAGATTGCCATGGCCCCCTTGCAGCTAACTAAGCACACCGCCACCCATTAGATAGCAGCTGTGCTTGATATTGAAGGTCACAACCAATTACTTAAAAGTACACACAAAACAAACATAAACAACCCAGATGCAAAATAAGTGGCGGGAACGCTAGTATATATATTATTAGTAATTAATCAAAGTAACCACCACGCCACCTGCATCAAACTGGCTCAAAACCGCATGTAACACGCACGAGCTCCTGTAAGTAAACCAAAACACGTCTACACACAAGACAAAAAATGGAGCCTATATCGTGCTATGAAAATATGACAATCTTTATTGAATACATAAATAAGATAGTAAAACTGCTGTAATGAGGGAGGGGGTAGCAGTGCAAGAAAAAACACCATCCCTGGCCCACATATGGCCATTAGTACATGTACATAAAATATCTGAAGTAACAAAAAGGTGAGCTCACTGGCATAAAACCTGGTCATATAGGGGCGCCATGTGACTATCCATCCAAAAGCGGCGCTGATCAAGCAGCCATGTAATAACATATGGCACTCATATCTGTTCCAGGATAAAGAAGTTACAGCTAGAACTAAACCAAACATACAGGCATAACAGCTACATATACATATATGACATAACCAGGAGGCTCACCAGAGATAATCAAGACCAGAGGGAAGACCAGGGATGGCGTTACCCCGACGCGCGTTTTGGCGTGTCCTTCGTCCGGGGGTAACGCCAGCACTGTGGGAGGACTTTAAAAAGCGCAGCATGGCCAATTGGAAGTTCCCAAGCGATTGTTAATAAAACCTACAGCTGTTATCTCTTGTTGTTAGCATGGAATGACACGCTATATAGAGCGCGTCTCCCCCCGCATACTTCCTCCAGGAGTCACATCCCGAGTGCGGTCACGTGACACGTCACGTGTCCCGCCTCTGTGACGTCATGACGCCTGGGCGGGGGTATCGCGCTCACGGCGTCAGTCCAATGTGTAACAGTGTGAATGTTGATGCCATCTAGTGGCCAGACCTCATATCTACCTCCTCACTGGCCATTGAATTATATAGAAATTACTAATCACATATAAGTATTAGTATTAATATCATACGCATCTTCTAACCGCATTATTTATAGACCCAAGCAAAGATATAACAATCAAATATAATAATAAATATCTATAAATATAAAAATACATAGACATATAGATAATCTATAAAAGATATATGAAAATATATAAATAAAAGTAAAAACGAATAATGAAAATTGATGAATACATGTGTAGGAAAAATTAATATAAATATACTATATTACTTGTAGTGAGGGAAGTGAATGGAATGGTATAAATGCAAGATATCAGAAAGACAAAAGGAAAAAGAAAAAAGAAAATGGAAAAAATGAAAAAAAAAGTAAAAAAAATAATAAAATAAAAAAATAATAAAAAAGAGGAAAAAGTAGAAAAAAATGATGTATGTAAAAAGCAAGAATGTGAAAACAAAGTGAGGTGTGAAGAAGTGCAACTCAAAACGGAAATGTGGTTTCCAAAATGTGTATGACAAAACGTGGATAGATATAAAAAATTGTGAGAGAATACAAAATTCGGAATGTGTATGAAAATTCATAAATATGTGTAAAAAAGTTGTGCGTGTTGACAAACAATATAATATAATGTAAAAAGTGAATAGGTGTAAAGTGTAAAGTGACTATGATGACCTAGTTCAACAAATATAGACAAATATGTTAAAAAATATATATAAAGATATATTAGAACATTAGTTATTATGCCTAAGTGTGGGAGTGCACAATATAATTGTAATTTGCGTAAAAATGCACCAATGCGCAAAAACACTTGTTGCTGTTGACATATATCAAAATATGCTTGGGAAAGGGAAAAAAAATGCATATCTATGTAACATCTATGTTTTGTTGTCCCGTTGGATGTTCGTAAAATGGCTCAATCCGAAAGCTGGATCGACAAAGAGTTTTCGCAGAATGTTTGGCATCAGCTGGAAACTAAAGATGGCCATGGCATGCATCTAAAAAAATATATAAAAATATATATAAACATAAATTAAAAGGAAATACATAAACAATTAAAACCTTCCACAGTAGTGGAGCACATGATCAAAGGAAAGAAGCAAACCCCAGATTCTCATTGAGGCCATTGGGTCGTAAAGTCCCAAGGGTCCAGATCCATTTACTCTCTTTCTGAGCCAAACGTTTGGAAAAATTCCCCACTCGTAGGTCAGATTTAAGGCAGTCAATTCCTCTTACCTTCAAAAACCTCTGATTGCATCCATGGAACTTCTTGAAGTGCTTCGGGATTGGTTTCAGGTCCACATCTCTCTCCACATCTTTTGCCGCAACAATATCTCTAATGTGTTCACGTATCCGTACTTTTAACTCGCGTGTCGTAAGTCCAACATAAATTTTGGGGCAGTTACAGGTTGCATAATATACCACCATAGTTGTGGAGCAGGTAATATATTGTTTAATCTGAAAAGTCTTTTCACCCTTGGAGTCCAAGAAATTGAAGGCTCTCTCCATATTTGGACATGCTACACATTTTCCACAGGGAAAAAAACCTTGGTTTGTTCTCCTACCACCAAAAACAGGTGTTTGTTGTCCCTGTGGCTCAAGGTAACTATGTACCAACTTGCTCCGTAGAGTTTCGGCCCGACGTGCCGTAATTGAGGGATGTGGAGTCAGGTATTGGGTCAAAACCCTGTCTGTTAGCAGAATCGGCCAATGCTGTTTAATCACCTTGCTCATCTGCTCCCATTTGGAGTGGTATGTTGTAATGAATCGAACTTTGTCCGCTGTTTTCGTCTGTCGTTTGGGAGATAGTAGGTCTTCTCTTCTGCAGCCTTTGGCACGTAAATATGCCTTTTTGATGGATCTATGGCTGTAGCCTCTTTTTAGAAAACGATCACGTAGATCAGCAGCCTGCCTCTCAAACAGCATATCATCTGAGCAAATTCGTCGGATCCGCAGGAACTGCCCAATTGGTATTGCGTCAATCGTTTTTCTTGGGTGGGAAGAAGATGCATGTAAATATGCGTTTACTGAAGTCTCTTTTCGGTAGACATCTGTCCGAATGTGACCTGTTGAGTCACGAAAGAGCTTCACATCTAGGAAATCAACTTTATTCTTATCAAAAGTATGTCAGCTTGATGTTCCGTGAATTACAATTAAGGGCCGATACCCCCGCCCAGGCGTCATGACGTCACAGAGGCGGGACACGAGACGTGTCACGTGACCGCACTCGGGATGTGACATGACTCCTGGAGGAAGCATGCGGGGGGAGGCGCGCTCGATACAGCGTGTCATTCCATGCTAACAACTAGAGGTAACAGCTGTAGGTTTTATTAACAATCGCTTGGGAACTTCCGATTGGCCATGCTGCGCTTTTTAAAGTCCTCCCACAGTGCTGGCGTTACCCCCAGACAAAGGACACGCCAAAACGCGCGTTGGGGTAATGCCATCCCTGGTCTTCTTTCTGGTCTTGATTATCTCTGGTGAGCCTCCTGGTTATGTCATATATGTATGTGTAGGTGTTATGCCTGTATGTTTGGTTTAGCTCTAGCTGTAACTTCTTTATCCTGGAACGGATATGGGTGCCATATGTTATTACATGGCGGCTTGATCAGCGCCGCCCTTGGATGGATAGTCACATGGTGACCCTATATGACCAGGTTTTATGCCAGTGAGCTTATCTGTTACTTCAGATATTTTATGTACATGTACTAATGGCCATATGTGGGCCAGGGATGGTGTTTTTTCTTGCATTGCTACCCCCTCATTACAGCAGTTTTACTTATCTTATTTATGTATTCAATAAAGATTGTCATATTTTCATAGCACGATATAGGCTCCATTTTTTGTCTTGTGTGTAGACATGTGTTTCAATTACTTAAAAGTGACTGAGCTGCGCTGAGGCCATGTGATCCATGAACATGATGTCACTGGTCTATGAAGAGGCCTCTTCAAACAGCTGATTAGTGGTGGTGCCAGGAGGAGGAGTCCAACTGATCAGATACTGATGACCTATGCTGAGGAAAGGTCATCAGTACTAAATACTCAGACAACCCCTTGTATGCTCAGGACAAGTACCGTGATGCCAAATATATATATAGAGGCACATTTATTAAGGCCGGCATTTTAGACGTCAGTCTTAATAAAGCCCTAAACTGGTGGTGGATCCACCGGAGTTATGAAGAGATGCCAGCCTCTTCATAACTTCGGTGGATCCTTCACCAGTTCTAAATGTAGGAAAGCTTTCTAGCTTTCTTACATTTAGAACTTTTTCTACGCAAAACAGGAGTAGAAAATGGTAAATGAGACTGGCCTGCCAGCCCGCCCCTTCCCCACCCATGCAATTAACCGTTGTGCCCCAATCTGGGCCTGAAATACGCCTAATTTAGGCGTATTTCAGATTAATAAATGCCCACCATAGTTTTATTTGCTTTTTACAAATTTTTGGACAATAATAGCACATCTCATACAAAAGTAATGAATTCCAAGCACTCTTCGAAAATTCAAACACGTAGACGTATATGTAAAGTCTCCAAGATGGGGAGATTGTTTCAAAATGTGACACTTTAGCTTAGTAGAAGTGACATTATAGGCAAGGGACTTTTCGGTCCATCCCATAAAAGTATTAGTGTTTTGTGTTGTTCAATGGGAGATTTAAATAACAGTTTATCTTTATGATATGGGTTGTGACAAACATGATGATACGATATCAGTTTGCATGTGTTTTTACCACTTTTACAAAATAAAACCACTTTTTTTTATTTTTTAATAAACTTTATTAACCTATAATTATTTTTTTTTAGTCCCACTAGGGGACATTGCTTTTATAATGTGCTGGTTGACCTTGTACACTACTGTCCATTTAATATGTATGGAATGCCAGCCCAATGTTCTTTCATCATATTTCATTGCCAGTAGTCTGCAGTAAATGTACTGCTGGATATTACTAAGAGATGGTGTGTCTGTGTCCAATCAGTGCTGCCAGTGTCAGACTGTGCAGGGGCATACCCCTTCCCCGACTGGTAACACCCATCTGTACCTTTACTGCAAACTTCAGACAGTTCATTCATAAACATCTAGTAGGAATAATTGGGCAATAGCACAAAATAGAGTCAAAGGAATAGATATTGGTTCAGGCATTGCCAGTAATTATTCAGGTAAAAATGTTGGTAGTATATAGTCAGTGGTGTTATGCCAATAGTAGACTGTGGTTTATAAGCATTTATATTAGAGAATTGTTACTTATAATAATTTTTAATTATTATACCTATAATTATAATAAATCATTTAATCTTTTTCATGCTCCTCACCTTTGTTATATGATTTTTGTAGTCTATAGGTGTCGCTGTTGTGCTTGATATACAATCTATTTATGGATAGAGTCAATAACAAAAACTTTCAAAAATATCTAAAAATATATTAACTTGATTTTGCTTCTTCTGCCATACAAAAATTTGGGGAGTGTTACTTTATATAAATTTAAATCTTTCACGTTTACCACTTTAAAATATTCATTGCCTGAAGCAAGGATAGCCTGCATCAAATTGTTTTCCAAAAAGAACAGATCTCGATTAAAAAAAAGTATTTATAAATCCATATCCAATTCTTTTCTAAAGAAAAAAAAATCAAGTCCCCATTATATCAGCTGCTGTGTACCTGTCCTATGAGGGTGCTCAAGAATGGATATATCACTCCCCATGAAATCAGAAGGCAATCGATAAAGGTGAAATAATATTTCTTTTATAATATATATACAATGTAATGACTTGACAAGAAGGACTGACTTATTTTGCTGTGGTATAATTATTGATCTATGATGGTCTAAATATAAATTCAGGAGGAAGGATTAGATTTTAGGGATTAATTAAAGGCTGTAGACTTTAATCCTGATTTAATAGCAATTTGTAACTCATAATTTATCATGGATCAGTATAGCCTAATTGTGCGAGACATTGGAAGGAAATACTGTATATTTGCTAAGGTTAAAGTGTATTTGCTCCTAATTTAATGTTTCAACGTTTTCAGGCTGAGTGAGTGTTTTTTCCCTGTAAATTACATGAGTTGTGCGTGGGGGTGGGGGGAGGAGTGAGGAGCAGGTCTATCGCCTTCAGTTTTTTGATCATCATTGCCACTCAAACACAGCTGAGCAATTTCATGCTTTTTTCACATTCATTGCTCAAATCTCTTTGTACCATAGGGATGATTTCACTGAACTGAAAAATATTTTCCCACCCACTTTTTAAAAGAAAACTCCATGTGGACTGCCAGATCAGACATTAGGCACATCACAGCATATCTCCCAGACAAGTCCCAGTATTGCAATACTTGCTAAAAGCAGGAGCAGCATGTCAGCCAGAGACGTATAGATTCCAGCTAGCACATGCTATAACACATGATGTTACCTTAACTGAGCTTCTGAGAACTAATTTAAGCATCGCCTTCCAGCATGTAGTGCATCCTCTTTTTTTCTCCTAAACTATTTCAGACATTTTGTGCAGGGAGCATAAAGACATGACTTAGCTCTGGTCCTTGTGTTGTGACATTAATAAACCACCCCCTCCCCCAAAAAAAGGCTTGATCTAATGAACACAACACTATGACTGCTGGGGGGGAAGTTTGGAGGATTATGCTGGATCTATGCTGAGAACCTGGCATGAGTTACTGAAGAGGATGTGACATCTTAAGACAGGTAAGAATTGCATGCAAACACAGAAGAATCTGTTGCTTAATGCATTGCATCTGGGGAGCTGTTTCTAGCAGAGGAAGGCATGTGCAAGCAAGCTGGCAGGCAGCGATGGGAAAGGAAAGATGTCTGCTTACATTGAAATAAAATAATACTCTTCTGTTCGTAAGAGAAATATCTGGAGGGCAAGGAGGCATCCTTTATTTTCATGGACTTGGCACTTATATATTCTATGCCAGCTGGGTTGTTGGAAGAGAAGATGTGGTGTGAGATGGGAAGTGGGATTCCTATATCACAGAGACTGACAGCTCGGAACCTGATGATAAGGAATTGCTGACATGCATGCACGATACAATGACTGGATTCATGGAAGTGGGGTGTGTTAGAGTCTCATCAGGATCACGCACAGAATCCATCTATGAAAATATTGCACTGTGCCGTCCATTGTGCATGGCGAATGAGACAAATTATGTTTGCATACCACTCGCCTGGCGGATGATTGTTCATATTAAGACTTTGACATGTTTTCCCTTCTTAGATATAGTATAGTGACAAATGCTACATGACATGGCTTTGTAGCTGACAGCAGACGATCAAGTCAAGCTTTTGCTTACTTGGGTCACAGAGGAGTTAAACAGTAACAGAATACAAAATGTCACTGAAGCGTGTTAAATATTCACATAGTAAACAAAGGACAATCCAGCATGAGTAATTTCCCCGCGTCCTCCTGCTTTTATTTCAGTTTTGCTGTAGGCAAATAATTATTGTGAAATGGAATATGCATAACAGAAGTTAATTGAATAGATTGTAAGTTTCCTTATGAAGTGGTCCATTAATATATATGATGAGAATTATAAGAAACATATTAAGAGGTGCCATTAATGACCTATAAAATGAAGGACAGAAGGAATTTTAAGCTTCATTATTTAGTGCTATTTGGAGGGCTGATAAGGTAGACCAAGAATAAGCTGGTGCCTGTAATACGAGTCTGGAGGTGTTTAACATGGCCATTAGTTTTAAGCAGGGTCGTGTTTTCTTCCCATGACGCCTACTTTCAGTTACAGTTGGTTAATGAATTTGATTTTAATTTGTTGCACATTTGTTCTTACGTGCATGAGAAATGTTTTTAATACTATGCATAGAAATATTAATAAGTAAGGAAGAAATAATTGGTACTATTACCCAGTGGGCTACACATTAACATCTTGGAGTTTCTTAGAATAGGTCTTTTTAACAGTTGTCAAATAAGCAGCTGCTAAAAGCAGACTTCCTCACATTGGTGGTCTTGCTATTGTAATGATCAACAGAAAACTGTGCCTGGTGGGTGTGCTACGTGGGGTGAATATGGTTAACATTGAGCTACTGAACCTTACACATTTCCAAAGGAATTACTAGATTACTTTGCTCATTCAGGAAATATTGAGTCATAATGTATCCTTTATCAACATGCTCCTGTATAAATGTAGTTATTTTACTTAAATGAGAATAGAGTATTTATCAAGAATCTACATTTTCTGAAGAAAGATTGAAATCTAATTTAGGCTTGGTTTACACTGCCAATCAGAAGTCCCATTAGGGTTCTGGACAACTTTTACAATATTTTTAATGGCAAGCACAGCAAAAATATCAAAACGTTGATGGATCTTTGCCATACCCTATTAAAACCAATGAAGTATATCAGGATTTGTCAATATTGTTTTAACACTTCTATAATGGTCCATTATAAAAGGGGTTTTCTAAGAGTTTTTTTTTTAATGATGACCTATCCTCTGGAAAGGTCATCAGTATCTGGAGTCTGGTTGGAGTCTGGTCTGGTTGGAGTCTGACACCCTGCAAATCAGCTGTTTGAGAAGGCAGCTGCTCTTGCAGTAGCACCACAGGCTTCTCCAGCTTTGCCTAGGCCATGTGATATCACATCCATTGGTCACATGGCCTAGTTGCAGCTCAACCACATTGAAGTGAATGTCGATAAGCTGCAACACAAGCACAACCACTATATAATGTATGGCAATGTGCTTGGTTTGCAGAGAGAAGGCTGTGGTGCTACTGCGAATACTGGTGCCTTCTCAAACAGCTGATTGTGGGGGTAATGGGTATCAGACCCCCACAGATCAGATACTGATGACCTATCCAGAGGATCGGTCATCATTAGAAAAAAAAAACTATTGGAAAACCCCTTTATTCTTGTGATCTGCTAAGAGTGGCTTTTAACTGTTTAGTTGTTTTAGTTCTATTTTTTAAACTTAATAAAGGGGTTTCTGGGTGGGAGGGGGTGATGGAATAAGGCAATAAAATTAGTATTACCTATATATCCCCCTGTCGGTTCCTGTATACCCATGTGACGGCTCAGTCAAGTAAACAAAGACTAAATGGGGAATACATGGGCAAGTAATGCTTAGTTTGTTGTTTTGTCACATTTCCCACTATTGGGCAATTTTAGCCCAACTTGAACAACCCTTTAAAAAAAATTTGGAATGAAGTAGAAAAGTGATGGGGGAAAGTGAGGCAGAAGTGGTCAGTTTTAGAAAGGATGGATATGAATGTATATATGACAATGTAGTGTAGTCTTTGCCATAGATAGTAACATCATTGTAAAGACTAAGGGGGTCATTTATCAAATTGTTGTAAATTAGAACTTACTTAGTTGTCCATAGCAACCAATCAGATTCAATTTTTCATTTTTGGACAGCTTCTTTGGAAAATGAAAGGAGGAATCTGATTAGTTGTTATGGGCAACTAAGCCAGTTCTACTTTACACCAATTTGATAAATGATCCCATACATTTCTAGTAGTAGTTGGTGACAGTGGTTGGCTGTGTTGCTAAGTGTGTCAATTTTCTTGATAGCTCATGGAGGGTTAAAAAAGCACAGCAGATTATTTTTAAAGCTATTTTAATTAATCAACTTATTGTAGGGTGGTGAGCTCTGTTCCCAGCCACCATTGCCTCATGTAAATGTCTCAGCATTGACATGATTCTCATAGTCTTGCATAGAGACTCTGACTTCCAATATACACAACTGACACTGTAGGATTCAGGTAGTCAGACAGGAGTCATTTGGGGCAACAGTTGGGAACGAAGCTCATAATTCTACAATATTGCAGTCGGTAAGGTGATTGATTGCACTACTATATCCCTAATGTAGTTTTAAAAAAGTTGCTTCTTTAAGGAAGAAGTGGAGTTGATGGACCTGAACTAATACTATTACAATGTATAATTATATCCTAAAACTAAAAGGGGCAATTATTGTCACTAACACCACTTAATACAACCCTCTGCATTTTGCATGGCTTACATGCCCCAAATTCATGAAAAGATACACCGTTTATTAGCATGCTAACTTTTGACCCATCAGGTAATAAATTATAATTTGTCACTTATTAGTAATGACAATTCTGTATCAAATTGATATCAGAAGTGGTTCTATGAATCAGTTCAACCAGTGGTATTTTTCAGTTAATTTGACATATGGGACTGTTAGTATGTATACACATGAATATTCCCAGATTTGTTGTGATCACTTTTTAAAACTTTTTCAAAAATTTTAGCAATGCTGTAAATTTACATTTAAATAGAGATGAGCGAGTAGTGAAATATTCGAAAGTTCGAAATTCGATTCGAATAGACTGCGAAATTCGACTATTCGACCGGATATCGAATCCCATTAAAGTCTATGGGGAAAAAATGCTCGCCACTTGGAAATCTCAATTCGACCACTTGGAGGTCACCAAGTCCACCCTGGAACCTCAGAAAAGGATGCCAACACTGCTGGAATGCAACTGGGACAGCAGGGGAAGCATGTCTGGGTGCATATAACGCGCCCAAGTCGCACTATTACGCCACTATCACAGCCTCTCAACAATACACTCCAAACACAATCTAACCTCTCTGTAAAGTGAGACCATACAAGGAAACCTTCTTTCCTCTACATTGCCATGGACCCCAAGCCAAACTAGACAAAAAAAAGATGAAATTCTGCACCCCTTAAAATCACGTTGCCTATGACAACCACAGATGGCATAGGCAAGGGGGAAAGCAAATAGACCCCACCCCTAATTGTCATTGTGTGTGTGTGTGAGATGTGGTCAGACATGTCTTCTTTAAAATGTAAAAACAACTCAAACACATGCAGAAGCCTTAAAATGCCCAAATTGTTGGCGCTAGAGATATCAGTGACCCGACCTGGCCCAGTGTCATGTCTAGCAGGTAAAGCAGTGGGGATGTTGAGGGATGCGTAGGACCGCAAAAGGAAGGAAGAGGCCGTGGGCTGGCCAGAGGCTCATGGAAAATTTTGTGGCGGCCCAAGAGGTGACACCTCTTAAAAATTATGTGGAGGCCCAAGAGGTGAGACCTCTTAAAAATTATGTGGAGGCCCAAGAGTTGACACCTCTTAAAAATTATGTGGAGGCCCAAGAGGTGAGACCTCTTAAACATTTTGCGCAGGCCCAAGAGGTGAGACCTCTTAAAAATTATGTGGAGGCCCAAGAGGTGAGACCTCTTAAACATTTTGTGGAGGCCCAAGAGGTGAGACCTCTTAAAAATTATGTGGAGGCCCAAGAGGTGAGACCTCTTAAAGATTTTGTGGAGGCCCAAGAGGTGAGACCTCTTAAAAATTACGTGGAGGCCCAAGAGGGGAGACCCGTTAAAAATTATGTGGAGGCCCAAGAGGTGACACCTCTTAAAAATTATGTGGAGGCCCAAGAGGTGAGACCTCTTAAAAATTATGTGGAGGCCCAAGAGGTGAGACCTCTTAAACATTTTGTGGAGGCCCAAGAGGTGAGACCTCTTAAACATTTTGTGGAGGCCCAAGAGGTGAGACCTCTTAAAAATTATGTGGAGGCCCAAGAGGTGAGACCTGTTAAAGATTTTGTGGAGGCCCAAGAGGTGAGACGTATTAAAAATTATGTGGAGCCCAAGAGGGGAGACCTGTTAAAGATTTTGTGGAGGCCCAAGAGGTGAGACGTATTAAAAATTATGTGGAGGCCCAAGAGGGGAGACCCGTTAAAAATTATGTGGAGGCCCAAGAGGTGAGACCTGTTAAACATTTTGTGGAGGCCCAAGAGGTGAGACGTATTAAAAATTATGTGGAGGCCCAAGAGGTGAGACCTGTTAAACATTTTGTGGAGGCCCAAGAGGTGAGACGTATTAAAAATTATGTGGAGGCCCAAGAGGGGAGACCTCTTAAAAATTATGTGGAGGCCCAAGAGGTGAGACCTCTTAAAAATTATGTGGAGGCCCAAGAGGTGAGACCTGTTAAAGATTTTGTGGAGGCCCAAGAGGTGAGACCTCTTAAAAATTATGTGGAGGCCCAAGAGGTGAGACCTCTTAAACATTTTGTGCAGGCCCAAGAGGTGAGACCTCTTAAAAATTATGCGGAGGCCCAAGAGGTGAGACCTGTTAAAAATTATGTGGAGGCCCAAGAGGTGAGACCTGTTAAACATTTTGTGGAGGCCCAAGAGTTGACACCTCTTAAAAATTATGTGGAGGCCCAAGAGGTGAGACCTCTTAAACATTTTGCGCAGGCCCAAGAGGTGAGACCTCTTAAAAATTATGTGGAGGCCCAAGAGGTGAGACCTGTTAAAGATTTTGTGGAGGCCCAAGAGGTGAGACCTCTTAAAAATTATGTGGAGGCCCAAGAGGTGAGACCTGTTAAAGATTTTGTGGAGGCCCAAGAGGTGAGACCTCTTAAAAATTATGTGGAGGCCCAAGAGGTGAGACCTCTTAAACATTTTGTGGAGGCCCAAGAGGTGAGCCATAAATATAAAAATTTTTCTGATTTACGGAGCAATTCTACGGCGGTTAAGGAGGAGGAGGAGGAGGTGGAGGAGGAAATGGCACTTCATACAGATGGCACTTCACTTTTGGCTGCTTTCCACGGTTGGAGAAGCAAAGTCCGGGTCAATCCACTTGCTGTTCATTTTGATTAGCGTCAGCCTGTCGGCACTGTCGGTTGACAGGCGGCTGCGCTTATCGGTGATAATGCCCCCGGCAGCGCTGAACACCCTTTCTGATAGCACGCTGGCGGCAGGGCAGGCAAGCACCTCCAAGGCGTACAGGGACAGTTCCAGCCACGTGTCCAACTTGGATTGCGAAGACCCAGTACAGTTTGTTCTCCACTATCCGGACAACACGTGTGTCCCGGGAAAAGCAGCCCAGCATGAAGTCAGCCATGTGTGCCAGACTCTGAATAGGCATGACGTCACTGCCCCCACCAGAAGGATCACTTGCCATTTCCTCCTCTTCCTCTTCCGCCTCCTCTCCGCCCCATCCGCGCTGAACCAATGGGACGCACACAGCCTGACTGCTACCCTCGCCGCCAGCATCCTCCTCCTCTTCCACAGCCACCTCCACGTCGTCCTCCTCCTCCTCATCCTCCTCCTCCTGCAACTGCCACCGTGAAGCAGACAAAAGTGTGGTCTGACTGTGTAGCTCCGTTGCGTCTCCTCCTGCCCCCGTCTCCTCTGTGTGCAATGCGTTCTCCCTTATTGCGATGAGGGATTCTTTAAGGACGCATAGGAGCGGGATGGTTACGCTCGGCCCTGCTGGCTGTGGCCTCACTTCTCTGTCTGAACTGTCCTCTGCCTGTGGACATCCCTCTGCCTGTGGACATCCCTCTGCCTGTGGACATCCCTCTGCCTGTGGACATCCCTCTGCCTGTGGACATCCCTCTGCCTGTGGACATGCCTCTGCCTGTGGACATCCCTCTGCCTGTGGACATTCCTCTGCCTGTGGACATCCCTCTGCCTCTTGCTGCCTTTTTCGGTGCTGCGCAGACCACCACCTCTCCACTGCTTTCCTCGCTGGACATCACCCTGGACCGGGTCAGTATCGGACAGTACAAAGCGGTGGTACATTTCATACTCCAGCCGTGGCCTGTTTTCATTCTCCCAATGCCTTGAGACATGTACTGAATGTAAATGAAGGTGTTGTAATCGCGTCTCTCTGTGACAATAGCTCGATACTATCAACTGCCAATTTTATTTTTAACTTTTTTTTTTTTTTAGCGAACAGTTTTTTTCAACTTACTGATGTTTTCCAGTCTCTGTTTGGAAACTTTCTATGACTTTTTTCGTACTGGGTGCATTTGGTATAAATATGCAGAGAGTTATTTATGGTTTAATCGCAGAACGATGCAAAGGGAAAGCGTCGTCTAAAGGAGAATCATTTACCTCAGATAATTCAACCAGCAACTATGGCCCCCAACAGCATTTCCGCGCCCCCGTCCTCGTCCACGTCCTATTCCGCTAGCCCCCCTCCGCATTTTATTTTTTTTTGGTTACAATATTTTGCCTTCACAGCCGTGAAATAATTTTGCAAGAGAACGCACAGTACAGTTGCCAATTATAAGGCCTAATATTTTAGAGTTCAAGGTACACAGCCGTGTACTAACTTTTCAGACGGTGGGTATTAACACCAGGTATTTAAAGAATTTTGCAAGAGAACGCACAGTACAGTTGCCAATTATAAGGCCTAATATTTTAGAGTTCAAGGTACACAGCCGTGTACTAACTTTTCAGACGGTGGGTATTAACACCAGGTATTTAAAGAATTTTGCAAGAGAACGCACAGTACAGTTGCCAATTATAAGGCCTAATATTTTATAGTATAATTATGTGGAGGCCCAAGAGGTGAGACCTCTTAAAGATTTTGTGGAGGCCCAAGAGGTGAGACCTCTTAAAGATTTTGTGGAGGCCCAAGAGGTGAGACCTCTTAAAGATTTTGTGGAGGCCCAAGAGGTGAGACCTCTTAAAGATTTTGTGGAGGCCCAAGAGGTGAGACCTCTTAAAGATTTTGTGGAGGCCCAAGAGGTGAGACCTCTTAAAGATTTTGTGGAGGCCCAAGAGGTGAGACCTCTTAAAGATTTTGTGGAGGCTCAAGAGGTGAGACCTCTTAAAGATTTTGTGCAGGCCCAAGAGGTGAGACCTCTTAAAGATTTTGTGGAGGCCCAAGAGGTGAGACCTCTTAAAGATTTTGTGGAGGCCCAAGAGGTGAGACCTCTTAAAGATTTTGTGGAGGCCCAAGAGGTGAGACCTCTTAAAGATTTTGTGGAGGCCCAAGAGGTGAGACCTCTTAAAGATTTTGTGGAGGCCCAAGAGGTGAGACCTCTTAAAGATTTTGTGGAGGCCCAAGAGGTGAGACCTCTTAAAGATTTTGTGGAGGCCCAAGAGGTGAGACCTCTTAAAGATTTTGTGGAGGCCCAAGAGGTGAGACTCTTAAAGATTTTGTGGGGCCCAGAGGTGAGACCTCTTAAAGATTTTGTGGAGGCCCAAGAGGTGAGACCTCTTTAAAGATTTTGTGGAGGCCCAAGAGGTGAGACCTCTTAAAGATTTTGTGGAGGCCCAAGAGGTGAGACCTCTTAAAGATTTTGTGGAGGCCCAAGAGGTGAGACCTCTTAAAGATTTTGTGGAGGCCCAAGAGGTGAGACCTCTTAAAGATTTTGTGGAGGCCCAAGAGGTGAGACCTCTTAAAGATTTTGTGGAGGCCCAAGAGGTGAGACCTCTTAAAGATTTTGTGGCAGGGCCCAAGAGGTGAGACCTCTTGAGATTTTGTGCAGGCCCAAGAGGTGAGACCTCTTAAAGATTTTGTGGAGGCCCAAGAGGTGAGACCTCTTAAAGATTTTGTGCAGGCCCAAGAGGTGAGACCTCTTAAAAATTATGTGGAGGCCCAAGGAGGTGAGACGTATTAAAAATTATGTGGAGGCCCAAGAGGAGAGACGTGTTAAAAATTATGTGGAGGCCCAAGAGGTGAGACCTGTTAAAAATTATGTGGAGGCCCAAGAGGTGAGACCTGTTAAACCTTTTGTGGAGGCCCAAGAGGTGAGACCTGGTTAAAAAGTTATGTGGAGGCCCAAGAGGTGAGCAATAAATATATACATTTTTCTTATTTACGGAGCAATTCTACGGCGGTTAAGGAGGAGGAGGAGGAGGTGGAGGAGGAAATGGCACTTCATACAGATGGCACTTCACTTTTGGCTGCTTTCCACTGTTAACCTCTTAAACCTTTTGTGGAGGCCCAAAAGGTGAGACCTGTTAAAAATTATGTGGAGGCCCAAGAGGTGAGACCTGTTAAAAATTATGAGGAGGCCCAAGAGGTGAGACCTCTTAAACATTTTGTGGAGGCCCAAGAGGTGACACCTCTTAAAGATTTTGTGGAGGCCCAAGAGGTAAGACCTCTGAAAGATTTTGTGGAGGCCCAAGAGGTGACACCTCTTAAAGATTTTGTGGAGGCCCAAGAGGTAAGACCTCTGAAAGATTATGTGGAGGCCCAAGAGGTGAGACCTCTTAAAAATTATGTGGAGGCCCAAGAGGTGAGACCTCTTAAACATTTTGTGCAGGCCCAAGAGGTGAGACCTCTTAAAAATTATGTGGAGGCCCAAGAGGTGAGACCTCTTAAAAATTATGTGGAGGCCCAAGAGGTGAGACCTCTTAAAAATTATGTGGAGGCCCAAGAGGTGAGACCTCTTAAAAATTATGTGGAGGCCCAAGAGGTGAGACCTCTTAAAAATTATGTGGAGGCCCAAGAGTGAGACTCTTAAAATTATGTGGAGGCCCAAGGTGAACCTCTTAAAAATTATGTGGAGGCCCAAGAGGTGAGACCTCTTAAAAATTATGTGGAGGCCCAAGAGGTGAGACCTCTTAAAAATTATGTGGAGGCCCAAGAGGTGAGACCTCTTAAAAATTATGTGGAGGCCCAAGAGGAGAGCCATAAATATATATATATTTTTTTTTACGGAGCAATTCTACGGCGGTTAAGGAGGAGGAGGAGGAGGTGGAGGAGGAAATGGCACTTCATACAGATGGCACTTCACTTTTGGCTGCTTTCCACGGTTGGAGAAGCAAAGTCCGGGTCAATCCACTTGCTGTTCATTTTGATTAGCGTTAGCCTGTCGGCACTGTCGGTTGACAGGCGGCTGCGCTTATCGGTTATAATGCCCCCGGCTGCGCTGAACACCCTTTCTGATAGCACGCTGGCGGCAGGGCAGGCAAGCACCTCCAAGGCGTACAGGGACAGTTCCAGCCACGTGTCCAACTTGGAGACCCAGTAAGTGTAGGACGCCGAGGGATCGGGGAGGACAGGGTTACGGTCTGCCAGGTACTCCCGCAACATCCGCCGATACTTGTCCCTCCTGCTGATAGCGGGCCCCGCAGTGATGGAAGTTGCACGAGGGGGTGCCATGAACGTGTCCCACACCTTGGAGAGTGTTCCCCTGGTGGCTGTGGGCCTGATGGATGTTGTGGGACTCAGGGAGACCCTCTCCTCTCTGCCGCCAGCGATGGTGGGTGGGAAAATCTCCATCATGTTCTGCACGAGTTCCCTCTGGTATTCCAGCAATCGATTCGTCCTCTCCTCTACCGGAATAAAAGAGGAGACGTTATCTTTATACCGGGGGTCCAGGAGTGCGAAGACCCAGTACAGTTTGTTCTCCACTATCCGGACAACACGTGTGTCCCGGGAAAAGCAGCCAGCATGAAGTCAGCCATGTGTGCCAGACTCTGAATAGGCATGACCTCACTGCCCCCACCAGAAGGATCACTTGCCATTTCCTCCTCTTCCTCTTCCGCCTCCTCTCCGCCCCATCCGCGCTGAACCAATGGGACGCACACAGCCTGACTGCTACCCTCGCCGCCAGCATCCTCCTCCTCTTCCACAGCCACCTCCACGTCGTCCTCCTCCTCATCCTCCTCCTCCTGCAACTGCCACCGTGAAGCAGACAAAAGTGTGGTCTGACTGTGTGTAGCTCCGTTGCGTCTCCTCCTACCCCCGTCTCCTCTGCGTGCAATGCGTTCTCCCTTATTGCGATGAGCGATTCTTTAAGGACGCCTAGGAGCGGAATGGTTACGCTCACTATAGCGTCCTCGCTGCTGACCTTCTTGGTGGACTCCTCAAAGATACGCAGTACATCGCATATGTCTGCCATCCATGGCCACTCGTGGTTGGCAAACTGAGGGAGCTGAGTTGGAG
>ONZH01016626.1:0-25602 GCA_900303285.1 Rhinella marina
TGATCAGTAGCCACGGTCATCCAGCTGCCATGGCCATCCAGCGGTCTTGTTTTGACCAACAAACCAGCTGTACTGGAATGGTTGACTTGCTCTTTAACATCATCTTAGGTGACAACAGATACACACAAAGCCAGGAATTCCTCTGACATCACGTTTAGTTGGCATGGCCCAGGAACTGCCTCTGTGCCCTCACTTGTCTTGAACCTGTCTCTTGCTTTTGTTGCTCCTTCTGCTAGCTAAGTAAGGTATGCTGCAGGCACTGCTCCACTTTTCAGCAAGGATGAGCTTTTTGCGGACTGTCAGCTGTTACAGGCCAGAACAGACTTGGAAGAAGGGTCCGCTGCAGACTTCTATACTGATGATGACACTTGGGTGGGTGCAAATGTTGCGAGAGGTCACGTGCACAAAAGACAGGTAAGGTTGAGGAACAAAACAATGTAGGTGACAATGTTGTAAATCTCAAGTGGGAGCAGGGTGAAGAGGAGGCATCGTCATCATCTGGGGGCAAGGGTGGCAGCATGTCTATAAGACAGCAAGTTGGAAGAGGGTCCGTGAGACAGCAGGGTGGCAGCATGCCCGTAAGACAGCAGGGTGGAAATGTGCCTGTGAGACAGCAGGGTGAAAGCAGTGGGAGATCTGCAGCCAAATGCGTGAGGGGTACATCGTGTGATACTCAGGAGACTACTCAGGAACCCACCATCAGTGCATGGGTTCATAAAGGCAGTGGTGGAGGGAAAATGCCATACTCGACAGTATGGGAATTTTTCACCAAGTCTATGGGGGTTGTTAGCGTGTATGCAGGATATATGGGCAGAAGGTGAGGCGTGATCAGGGTGCTAATGTTAGCACGCTGGCCCTGCTTCAACACATGGAGCATCATCATAAAGTGGCGTGGGAAAACCGTGTCACTCGTTTAGTCTTACAGCCTGATGCAGCAATCACTGCATCTCCAGCCGGTCCGTGTCCCCTTTCCAGCAGTAAGAGCTCCCCAACGTCAGCAGAAGGAAGCTGTCTTTCTTTCCCATCAACTTCATCATCGTCTATAGCTCCTGATGCTCCTCCTACTCCTCATCACTTGTTTCGCATGCTGTCATATTTGTGTAGTGACAGCCGCATTGTCAGGATTCGGCAGAGGGTATCAACATTGTTAGACCCTTCCTACCGGTCAAAAATGGTGCCATTTTTTAGATCTTCCGAGAGGGATTAAAAAATGGACTACTTAAGAGACTTGCTGTGTAGTCGGTTGGTCGCTATCTACGAGCACTGTCACCTGTCCTCACACAGGTCTGACTCTATGCTCACACTCTGCTGCCATGACTGATGGTGGTGGTGGTGTGGGGGAAAAGTACCAGCTCCATATGCAGAAACTTCAGTTTGAAGTCTATGATGAGCAGTTTCCTTCAGCTACCTACTGAGGACACCACCCAGCAACAGCAGCAGCAGCAGGACATGCAGCAGAATCTCAACCAGCAGGTGATAGCATACTTGGACTGCACCCTGTCACCCATGATCCAAGATCCCCTGGGCTACTGGGCATGCAAACTTGAATTGTGGCAACAAGAGACCAAGCTTGGCATGGGTATGCTTTCCTGAACGGCCAGTAGTGTGGCATCAGAACGGGTGTTCAGTGCTGCGGGGGGCATAGTTACCCCTAAAAGAACTCGCCTTTCCTCTGAAAATATTGAGAGACTAACCTTCATAAAGATGAATCAGGTGTGGATCACAACCAGGATTTCCAGACACCAATGCCTGATGCAACAGAATAGATCATTCTGCCACTAATGATCATACTGACCAGCACCCGGGGCAAGCCAAGTATTGCGCCCCCCTCCCAACCTGTGACCACGCCCCTTTTACAAAAAATGCATAAGATGTCACCTGCAGTCCTACATAACACCACAGATAACACAGTAATAACTCTGAGTACAGATAATGTAGTAGATGTCACCTACAGTCCTACGTAACACCACAGATAACATAGTGATAACTATCTCAGTACAGATAATGTAGTAGATGTCACATGCAGTCCTATGTAACACCACAGATAACACAGTGATCACTCTGAGTACAGATAATGTAGCAGATGTCACCTACAGTCCTAGGTAACACCACAGATAACACAGTGATAACTCTCTGAGGACAGATAATGTAGTAGATGTCACCTGCAGTCCTATATAACACTACAGATAACACAGTGATAACTCTCTGAGTACAGATAATGTAGTAGATGTCACCGGCATTCCTATGTAGCACCACAGATAACACAGTGATAAATCTATGACTACAGATAATGCAGTAGATGTCATCTGCAGTCCTATGTAACACCACAGATAACACAGTGATAACTCTCTAAGTATAGATAATGTAGTAAATGGGTGTGAGGCCCCAGAATTCAGAACACACATAGTGTGACCTGAAGTCTGAGGTGGGGCTGCGTAGTGTGGGCCAAATTCTATATCCACACCCTCCCTCCCCCCAAACCCTACCGTTAACAGATATGTGGATGGACATATACAGTAGCCACATACCTCCAGGGTTGCCAACTGGAATTTTTCTCTTTTCTGGACAATTTATCCCAAAATCACGGACAGACAACATTTTTTATGGACAAATTGGAAAACCATAATGAGTGATAAAGATTAAAAGTAAGGCCCCTTTCACACGGATGAGATTTCCACGCGGGTGCAATGCGTGATGCGAACGCATTGCACCCGCACTGAATCCTGACTCATTCATTTCAATTGGTCTTTTCACATGAGCGATGTTTTTCATGCATCAGTTCGCCGTTGCGTGAAAATCGCAGCATGTTCTATATTCTGCGTTTTTCACGCAGCCCTGGCCCTATTGAAGTGAATGGGTCTGCGTGAATCACGCATTGCATCCGCACGCAAGTTGCTAAGAGATGTTGTTTGTAAACAACTGCGATTGTGTGCGGATTGGTGCGGATGCGTCCGGATTTTCCGGGAATGCACCCTGAACGCATGCGGACTGAATCGTGACGCTCGTGTGTCAGAGGCCTAATACATTTCTATAGCCCAGTATACTGATAAGAACTCATTACCAGCATTTACTGTGAGGTAAAATTATGATAGTTACCACTAAAATAATTAGTCAAGTACCACCAGCCTCAAAAAAATCACTGACACATCTATTTTTTTTTATGGACAGAGGAAAAAAGTTGTCTATTTTTACGGACTGTCCAGAAATTTCTGGACGGTTGGCAACCCTGCGTACCTCATACATCCAGTGACATCTCCTGTGATGTAGACTTTTCTCAACGTCTTCATTCGGAGATAAGACCACCATAATACCTTCTTTTAGCCGCATCTCGTCTCTGCAGAGTTTAATGGAAAATTTTTGATTCCTCACTTTACTATCATCCTCTCCCTCCTGGTGCCTCAACAAATCCTGCTGCTACTCCTAATACTGTGGTAGTGCCAAACAGATAGTCCCCAATAATATTATTCCCCCTATATTAAAATGGCCCCTCTGTATTATTATTAAAGGACCATCTGTATTATTATTATTATTAATGGCCCCTTTGTATTATTATAATTATAATGGCCCCTCTGTATTATAATGGACCCTCTGTATTATTATTATTAATGGACCCCTCTGTATTATTATAATTATAATGGCCCCTCTCTGTATTATTATTAATGGCCCCTTTCTGAATTATTATTAATGGCCCTCTCTGTATTATAATGGCCCCTCTGTATTATTATTATTATTATTATTAATGGCCCCCTCTATATTATTATAATTATAATGGCCCCCCCTGTATTATAATGACCTCTATGTATTATTATTAATGGCCCCCTCTTTATTATTATAATTATAATAGCCCCTCTGTATTATAATGGACCCTCTCTATTATTATGATTATAATGGCCCCTCTGTATTATAATTTTAATGGACCCATCTGTATTATAATGGCCTCTCTCTATATTATAATGGCCCCTCTGTATTATAATTTTAATGGCCCTCTCTGTATTATAATGGCCCCTCTCTATTATTTTAATTATAATGGCCCCTCTGTATTATAATGGACCCTCTATTCTTATAATGACCTTGTATTTGCCTAGTATTATTATTATGGCCCCCTCTGTATTATTATTATTATTATTATTATTATTATTATTATTATTATGGACCCTCTGTATTATGATTAAATATAATGGCCTCAACTGTAGTATTATTATTATGGACCCATTATATTTAATAATTATACAGAGGGTCCATAATAATAATACTACAGTAGGGGCCTTTATAATACAGAGGGGGCATTATATTCAATAATTATACAGAGGGTTCATAATCATAATACTACAGTGGAGTCCATTATAATAATACAGAATGGCCCCTCAGTAGTATTACTATTATGGACCCTCTGTATAATTATTGTAATAATGGCCCACATTCTTTCTATATATATATATTTATATATTTGATTGCCTCCTTTGTATATGTAATAGTGCCCCAGTGCGGCCTTCCTTAGGTTAAGTATATTAAAAAAAAAATAAATAAATACTTACCTCTCTTCCGCTCTCCGTCAGCACTTGAGGTTTCCCGGCGCAGGCGGTCACGAACACATCACCGTGCCCTCCTGCACCGCGTCATCACGTAATCTCACAAGACCCGACGCAGGAGGTCACGGTGATCTCCTGCGCCGCTCTACAAAAGCATAGGCTTCAGGCCTAGTGGCCTGAAGCCTATGAGGTTCAACAGAGGTGATGGAAGCCATAGGTTTCCATTGCTTTCATTCTCCTGCCTGCTGCCCGGTGCCCCCTGCAATTAGGTGCCTGGGGCAACGCGCCCTCACGCTACGCCACTGTACTGTACTGTGCTGGCACCAGGGGCATACATAGAAATCGAGGGGGCCCCATAGCAAATCTCAGAACTGGGCCCCCACCCAAATATAAAGTACAATTATTGTAACTGTATATTGTGTATATCTCCTTATATTATAAAAATAAGTTTCTGTGTTTCTGTTCTTTATGCGCGACCAAACTACTGGACCGAATTTCACCAAATATTTGGAAATATATTTCCAAAATATGACCTGCATTAGCCAATATTAGCCTGGGAGCCTTTCTCTTCAAATCCCAACTGCCATACTCTCCACAGACACACACAGGTTTAGTGCAGGTATACATAACAATCCAGCCATTTCTCTTCACTACTTTAAATGGGAAGAGCGCTGTGGATGACACTGTTAAAGGGGTATTCCGGTTACCATAAATATAACTTATGTTTTAGGCTAATTTTAGACTAAGACCGTTCAATAGTAATAAAAGATGTTTTCTTTCACTGCTACCCACTGCTACCATAACTTACCATGGCATCGACCTGCAATTCAGGCCACCCTTCAAAGAAGGACTTAAAACCCCTGCCCCACGTCTCGCTAAGCCATGCCCCCTCCCACTCTGCAGCCAATGCGGATTGAAAAAATGAAGGTAAAAATCAACTTCTGTCAGCTGCAGGGGTGGGTGGGAGGTTGACTTTATCTCTGCAATGACACACACAAACATTAAATGAAATAGATGAAATATACCCGTACGAAGCAATGTTTTCTTCCACTGCTACTCACTGTGTTTCCTCATAAATTACCATGGCATTGACCTTTAATTCAGGCCACCCTCAAAAGAAGGACTTAAAAGAACCCCGCCCCCAAGGTCCCGCTAAATCACGCCCCCAACCCGGTCAGGTCACGCTCCCTCCCACTCTGCAGCCAATGGGGATTGAAAAAATGAAGGTAAAAATCAACTTCTGTCAGCTGCATTGACTTTCTCTCTGCAACGACACACACCAACATAAAATGAAATAGATAAAATATACCCATGGGAAGCCGTGTCCTTCTGCTAGTCTCATATATATATCTAAAATTGAGTTTCTGTTAGAGATGAGCGAATCTATTCGCTGCTTTGTAGATTCATATCGAATCCTCCATTTTTCCTACTCCGAAGTGAATCCAGATTTTTTTCTTGCCCCCTCCTCTGGCCCCCGAAGCGGGAAAATGACGATACGCCCCCTCAAGAGCGGGAAAGTGAAGATAAGCCCCCCTCAGAAGCGGGAAAAACTAGCATGGCCCACCGGGAACTAACTATTAGCACGTATAGGGAGTGAAGACTCCTCCCTCATTACTCCACCCTCCTCTCCAGTTCAAGCCAGCGGTGAACAAGATCCAGAGTCAGACCACAGCAAACAGCATGGCGAAAGAACTGCGACCCAAGTGGGGAGAGATGGTATTTGGGGACGAATACCCCGAACCACCGCCCGCTCCAGAGAGGCAGAGCGGCACAACTGTGCAAGAGAGTCTCACCGGCTCCTGACTCCATATTCGCGTTGCCAGCTGGTGCGGCTTGTGAGGCGTCTGGTGCGGCGGAGGTGGCTGGAGCGTCCACTTCGCTGCCCAGGAGGAAAACAACAACAACACCTTCCATTCGGCAGATTCCTATTGTGCCAGCATCGGTGACGGCCCATGCCCAGACCCTATGGGAGTACATGAATGCAGTGGAGGACTGGGTCATCCAAGTACTGGACCATCCAAGGCCGGGAGACCCTACAGTGGAGCGGCGAAAGGGAACTGTCTTGTGGTTTTCAGTGGAGCGAGGCTCTGGCTTTCTGGCAGATGACGAGAACGGCAAGGAGTACTTTGTGGGCCGCAGGTCAGTGAAACGGCCGTACCTGCCCCAACCCCATCACAGCCTGTACGTGGGGGATCAGGTGGAATACACCCCCATGGCATCCCTGAAAGGCCCCTTTGCTACCAGGGTTACCGTATTATCTAAGCCCCTGGTCCCTACATCACCACCTGAAGTTTGGCCGGAGGAACCACCAGGCGAAGTACGGGTGCTTTGCCTTCAGGAGTCACCAGATGGCCTCCTCTGCTTCAGGGAGAAGCCACAGCCGGAGCTTCTGATCCCTGGACTGCCAGTGCCACCACCATCACAGTCCTTTCAGCAGGGTCAGCTGATGACTTCATCGTTTACGTTCCAGTCCAGGGTGATCCACCAGTACCAACTACCCTGGAAAATGAAGCCAGCAGCAGCCAGGGGAGCTGGTGCTTCTTCCGTGGGTGCAACCTTGCCTCAACTGCTGCAGCCAGAAGTCCTTACCCCTGCTGTCTCAGCAGGAGAATCCGGAAAAGTAAAGGCGCTAGTGGCTGCAGCGCTTACCAGCGTGACCACCACTCGGACCCAGTCAAGTCCGACTTCTGGGAGAAGAGGGCAGTGGAGTTCCACCACGGCAGCGAGCTTGGCCTACAGGAGGCAGGAGCGTCCTATGATCTCATTCAGCAGTAGTTCAAGTGAGGAGGTCTCTCATCTGAGGAACCCTTCTACTGGCTGAGTGATTTAAAAGACACCTCAGGAGGACCTATGGGAGCCACACCATGGACTGCACCTGACGGGTGAGAGATAGTCGGCACATGTTTTGTTTAGTTTGTATTGCCCCCTGTTTCACTCTCACCCAGATGGACATGGCCTTTCAGGACCCCTCCTCCTCCATTCTGCAGAAAATTTCCAGTTGCGCCTAAGCGCGCCTATTTTTCTATCCCCCCTCTTATCAGGTTATTTAAGAGCCCCCTTTGCAAAGAGGGTTCTCTATTTGCCGCTATTTTATATTATCCCATCCATGTGGATTACACGTTACCTGTTTGGATTACAAAATTACCTCACGTGGATTACAATTTAATTTTGGACTGTGCTCCAGTGTTTTATCATGCCAAGGAGGAGAGACTCAAACGTATATCTGAGCCTTTTATGCTTGCAAATGTGAAATTGCACTAAAATGTTTGCATAATTGTCTTTGCTGTATTTTAGCAATAATGTTTTTACAAGTTCAGCAACGTTCAAGCACTTTAGCCCATTGTGTGTATTCTTTTTCAGGTACTGCAATGTGTCCTATTATGCACTTATTGTACAGTGTTTTTTAGTAAATTATGCACTTAGCCGGATAGCTACCACCTTACTTTTCTACCTCATATGGACTGCCTCTAAAGTCATACGCACCATGGCCTAGCCTGGTGCGTATGACGCAATCGCGAGTCAATAGTACGCTAAGGATTCGTACGCACTTTGTACGCTAATGCTTACATATTGCGTACTTTTAACAAAACTGAATGTATGTTCGTAATTTGTGTCCGAATGTTCGCAAAACAACGATTATTTTTTAATGCAAATTCGACCAAATAAATTTGCATTAAGAATGAATCTTGACAGAAATTTGTTGATTATTCGCCGAAGCGAATTTTAGATGATTCGCTCATCTCTAGAGTCTGTCTGTCCGTCTGTCTGTTCTTTATGCGCAACCAAACGACTTGACCAATCTTCACCAAATTCGGCACACAGGTACATCAGGTGCCCTGGAAGGTTTTAGACCGGGCCTCAGCTCTCTAGGACATACCGTTCCTGAGAAAATGACCTACATTAGCCAATATTAGACTGAAAGTCTTTCTTTTCATATCCCAACTGCCATACTCTCCACATACACACGTTCACATGTCCCTTATCTTGCAGGCCCTTGGTCTCTATATACACAATTTTACTGCAGGTTTCGATAACAACCCAGTCCAGTAACCAGGCTGGTAATGAAAAGTAATTAGAAGCCAGCTGAGGAGCTTAGGTAAATAGGTAAATTCAGTGCTTACCTCCCACAGGCCTTGGCGCAGCCTGCTTCTTAAACACGGTCTTCTTACACACAACTACACTGCTATACAGTATGTGTCACGCGACATTAATAACTATTATAATGATAGTCTATGGTGTTGCACTACGAAATGTGACAAGCTGCGACGCGACAGTTTCAGAATAATCCATCTTGGATGGATTTTTTTGCCACTGTCACGTTGCAGTCGTAGCATGTCGCAGTGAGACACCATAGCCTATCACTATAAAAATTGTTATGCGACATTGGTGCGATAAAATGTCCTGCAATATTTGTCGTTGTGTAGCCCTAGCCTTAAGGGGGCAGGGTGCTGTGAAGGTCACGATTAAGGGGGCAGGGGCCACTATTAAAGGACTGTCCCTGAAGGCCCTAGGGTAATGCCCTTAGCCCAGGGATTATTCCCTGATGGTGGGGGTACCCTGTCCCCGAACCTGCCTTGATGTACCATATAAAATACCCTGCGCGGTAAAGGTACACAAAAATAAAGAAACATCAATGCGTTTCACCCAACAGAACGGGGATCATCAGGGGGTGATAATTTTTATGATATTATTGATAAGGGTATAAAGTAGCCAACATGGGGTGAAAAAAGAGATGTACTTGCCACTTCTTCAGTAGGATCGCTAAATAGCCGATGGAAATAATGGCATGATGATTGCCATACACTGATTCCAGAGTTGAATATCGGACAGAGGTGGAGAGTGTTAAGCGCCCATGCGTTGGGGTTTCTTTATTTTAGTGCACCTTTACCGCGCAGGGTATTTTATAGGGTACATCAGGGCAGGTTCGGGGACAGGGTACCCCCACCATCAGGGGGTAATCCCTGGGCTAAGGGCATTACCTTAGGGCCTTCAGGGACAGTCCTCCATCCTCCCTCCCTCTCTCCCTTTGTGATATGTGCTATTTAGCGTTTTAATGAAGTATTATTAAAAATTTCTTTTTTAGGAGTTACGCTTTTTTTCCCTTATGCCTTTGTATGCTGGCGTTCTCACCCATTATCATTATTTATCATTATTTTTTTGACTTTGTTACCACTATTAAAGGGGCAGATGCTGTGGAGGTCACTGTTAAGGGGTAAGGGGCCACTATTAAAGTAGCAGCTGCTGTGGAGGTCACTGTTAAAGGGGCAGGGCCACTATTAAAGGGGCAGCTGCTGTGGAGGTCATTGTTAAGGGAGTGGGGTGTTGTGAAACTCACTGTTAAAGGGGTGGGCTGCTGTGAAAGTCACAGTTAAGGGGATGGGCTGCTGTGGAGGACCCATTTTCAGGAGGTGGGGCATTGTGGGGGTCACTGTTAAGGGGTGAGGAGCTGTGAAGTTCACTGTTAAGGGGAAGGATACTGTTGAGGTCACTGTTAGGCTCCATTCACACGTCCTGTTTTTCTTTCCTGATTCAATCCTGATCCTGATCTGGATCCATTCATTTCAATGGGTCCTGAAAAAATCAGGATCGAATCAGGAAAGAAAAACAGGACGTGTGAATGGAGAAATAAATCCCCAACAGTGTCACCAGCAAAGCACCCCCACACCATCACACCTCCTCCTCCATGCTTCACGGTGGGAACCAGGCATGTAGAGTCCATCCGTTCACCTTTTCTGCATCGCACAGAAAAGGTGAACGGATGGACTCTACATGCCTGGTTCCCACCGTGAAGCATGGAGGAGGAGGTGGTTGAAACCAAAGATCTCAAATTTGGACTCATCAGGCCAAAGCACAGATTTCCACTGGTCTAATGTCCATTCCTTGTGTTCTTTAGCCCAAACAAGTCTCTTCTGCTTGTTGCCTGTCCTTAGCAGTGGTTTCCTAGCAGCAATTTTACCATGAAGGCCTGCTGCACACAGTCTCCTCTTAACAGTTGTTGTAGAGATGTGTCTGCTGCTAGAACTCTGTGTGGCATTGACCTGGTCTCTAATCTGAGCTGCTGTTAACCTGCGATTTCTGAGGCTGGTGACTCGGATGAACTTATCCTCCTCAGCAGAGGTGACTCTTGGTCTTCCTTTCCTGGGGCGGTCCTCATGTGAGCCAGTTTCTTTGTAGCGCTTGATGGTTTTTTGCGACTGCACTTGGGGACACTTTCAAAGTTTTCCCAATTTTTCAGACTGACTGACCTTCATTTCTTAAAGTAATGATGGCCACTCGTTTTTCTTTACTTAGCTGCTTTTTTCTTGCCATAATACAAATTCTAACATTCTATTCAGTAGGACTATCAGCTGTGTATCCACCTGACTTCTGCCCAACACAACTCATGGTCCCAACCCCATTTATAAGGCAAGAAATCCCACTTATTAAACCTGACAGGGCACACCTGTCAAGTGAAAACCATTTCAGGTGACTACCTCTTGAAGCTCATCAAGAGAATGCCAAGAGTGTGCAAAGCAGTAATCAAAGCAAAAGGTGGCTACTTTGAAGAACCTAGAATATAAGACATGTTTACAGTTGTTTCACACTTTTTTGTTAAGTATATAATTCCACATGTGTTAATTCATAGTTTTGATGCCTTCAGTGTGAATCTACAATTTTCATAGTCATGAAAACTCTTTGAATGAGAAGGTGTGTCCAAACATTTGGTCTGTACTGTGTATATATATATATATATATATATATATATATATATATATATACATACACACACATACAGATATATATAATAGTGTTACCTGTAGTCCTATGTAAAACCACAGATAACACTAGTGTAGATAATGTGGTAGTGTTACCTGCGTCCTTAGTGTGCCTCCCTGTGCCTCTTCCACGGGACTCCATGCTGGCGGCGCTGCCTCCTCTTCCGTCTTCTTCTTCTTGCCAGACACACAAACACAGGGACCGACACACACAGGGACAGGGACACACAGGGACAGGAGCACAAAGGGACAGGGACAAACACACACACAGGGAAAGGAACACACAGGGACAGGGATAGGGACACACACAGGGACAAACACAGGGAAACACAGGGACACACAGTGACAGGGACACAAAGGGACAGGGACACACACATGGATAGGAACACACACAGGGCCAGGAACACACACACACAGGGATAGAGACACACACACAGGGACACACAGGGATAGGGATAAGGACACACCCAGGGACAGGGACACACACCCAGGGACAGGGATAGAGACACACATGGGGCAGGAACACACACACAGGGATAGAGACACAGACAGGGACAGGGACACACACACACACAGACAGGGATAGGGACACACACAGGAACAGACAGACACACAGGGACTGATGCCACCCACATGCTGTCTCTACTGCCATTCGTACAAAGGGGCTTCTTGGCCTACTGATATATACATGTTAAAACGATATGCATGCCACGGGGCTTTCTACTACTGTGATCTGCCAACATCTTATGCTGTATGCCACTGCTGTTGCCCCCCTCCCCACTCTGTCATGGAGCCATTATTGTCCCTGTTACTGCAACTGCTGTTGACCACTATGCCCACTCTGTTATGGAGCCACTATTGTCTGTGTTGATGTCATAGTTTATTTTTTTTTATTTTTCCTTTCTTCTAAATTGTCAGAACAACAAAAACATAAAAACAATTAAAAAAGTATTTTGAGCATCCATATGACCTCTTTCACATGTCAGTATTTGATTAGAATTTGTAAGCCAAAAGCAAGAATGGGTCCAAAACACAGACGAGATGCAAATAATTCTGTTACATTTTATCTAAGATTTGGAACCACTCCAGTTTTTGGCTTACAATTACAGATGCAAAACACTGACCAAAGACTGACAGTCTGAAAGAAGCCACTAAGGTCCTGTATGCAGAGCTTTTTTTCCTTGTTTAGGAAAACTGATTTCAGGCATAAACGGATGCAAATTGAACATAAGTCCTCTTTCAGACAGTCAATATTTGTTCAGTGTTTTGCATCAGTATTTGATCAGAACTAGTAATCCAAAATCAGGAGTGGATCCAAAATACAGATGAGATGCAAATAATTCCATTACTTTTTATCTCTGTTTTGGACCCACTCCTCATTTTCATTTGCTTTACTGAAGGGTACTGTATGCTTTTCTTTTTGTAACAGAAAGGATTAACTATAAATCTGGTTACCCTGCACAATTATGTAGACATTGATAAATTATAACTGCCTGTAATACTGATGGCACAGTACCTAAAGAATGGATTACGTATGAATGTGGGTGCACTAGAACGTAATGCACATGGCGATATACTACCCCTGCACTCTCCCTGTTTCAAACCTTTATAATGAAATTGGGCTACTAACTGGGATTAATATGATTAGGCAGAGTGGCCTGGGTATACCTGATTTATCGCGATTCATGACAATTTAATTTGTAATGAATCGAATTTCTTGTTGAAGTTCGGCGAATCGACCAAATCGAATTTTTCAAAACTTCGCTCATTACTATTTGACTTCCTCTTTATTAATCTGGGATTCCACAGAACCTTTTCTAGACTCATCAACTTTTCCTTGACTTGTTTGGTTTTCATTTCCGGGAAACATTCTGGTGATCTTGCAGATTATATTTTTTCCCCAGTAAAACAGGCTGCAAATAAATTAACGTGACTCATAATACTTGAGAATAACTGATGCTCATGTAAGGTAAGCACAACCTACATTTAAAACAAGAGCAAATCTTGTTGTATAAACCTGCTGTATGAACAGAATAACCCTTATAGTGTCTTCTAGAGGCATAACCATCTCAAAGTCCATGTACATGATATAAGCCAGTTGAAACTCCATCACACAAACATGTGGTCAAATAAGGTCTTCTCAAAGAGATGTACTTTTGGAGAGGTGTAGTATATTTTGGGCAATAATTGTTAAATATCTGGCTTCATATTTACACATAAAGCCTATTGCTGGTATGGCTTAGACAGTGTATTATCTAGCGAGAGAATAAAGCACAAGCATCCTCATGTCTGGGCCTGATGACCTCTCTCAATACAGTACACGAAGTCTATGTACTGTAGTCTTGGTATATGGTGTGTGTCCTCAGTAAGCTTATAGTATCAATTCCCCTCACTGTATATGACTTTGATATATCACCTGGGGATTTTCTTGCAAGCTAATGATTCCTCTTGGGCCTTTTTAATTAAAAATAATTGTATTGTCAGTTTGTGTTGTAAAGGAACTGATAATAAAGACTGAAATGCATATTGATGTGAAAAATTATGTGTCCCCTATTATTGGACATTTGTTACACTGAATGGTTTCTAATATTTAGGAACTACTACTACTACTGCTTAAACTATCCTTCTCAAAGGAGATTTACCAGAAGGTTCTTCAAAGTACATTGAAATGTTATAAACATAGATGACCAAATTTCATGAAATTTGTTTCAGCTCTGATTCGCACAAAATGGCGTATCTTATAAAGCACTCAGTATGTAGGAGACATGGGGAGTGGGGAGAGTAACGATGCCAGCCTTGGCTGACCTCAACGCTCCCAAGTTTTCTTTTTAGACGCCCAGTGTGCTGTGTCCTGACTTCATACAGTGTCAGAATGTAGTGTACATAGGATTTCACTATTATCTGACACTGTGCGATATCAGGTTGCAGTGCAGTGAAGTGCAGACAGAAGACCAGGGAGTGGTGAGTGCAGGAAGAGCATACTGTCTGGAGCAGAAGGATGATGTAAGGCTACTTTCACATTGGTGGCACGAGTGTCCGGCAGGCTGTTCCGGCGGGTGAACAGCCTGCCGGATCCGTGCTGCTGCTACTGCACGTCTGCAGCCGGGACTATGCTCCGTCCCCATTCATAATAATGGCGGTGAGACGGACAACATGTAATTTTAGTCTGGCCTCCTCTCGGCAAGTTTGCCGTGCTGCGGACGGTACTCTGGCTGTGAGACTTATGACTGTGTGGTTCCTTGTGCAGCAGCTTATAATGCTTGCTAAAATGTCTAGAGAGCAGAGAGACAATTTGAACATGACCAACAGATATGTTAGACATGTTCGAGATCCAAATATAGCAAACCAAGTTCTCAATGCAAAAAGCAGATGGTTCAGGCGCTTCAATTTCTGCTACTCTCTGCCGCAAACATACAGATTTGGAAAAAGGTCCACACAGGAACTACGTAAAACCTCCCATTTTTCTAAAACATTTCTTCCATTCTTTATGCCTCCTAACTGTCCCGGAACCAGTGGGCCAGTACTGAATTTTAGTATCTGTCCCATGATCCCAGGAAGGCTGCCACATGTCCTGTCTTAAATAGAGATGAGCAAGCATACTCGTCCGAGCTTGGTGCTCGTTCGAGTATTAGGGTACTCGTAAGTGCTCGCTGCTCGGACGAGTATCTCGCCATGCTCGAGGAAATGGCAAATTCCGCATCATGCTTTTTTGGCGCCTATAAACTCAGCCAATCACAAGCCAGGAGACTCTGCGGTACACCCAGCATCACGTGGGGCCCTTACATTTCGAGAGCAGGGGTTAGCTGGCCTGATCAGGTGACCCTGGAATATACTACTGACTGGCCGCGGTGCTGGGCTCAGATGCCGTCTGGATGTCGTTAGGGATAGAGCTGCTGCGTTTCAGGGAGAGTGTAAGGGCCTGCATTTAGTTCTCTGTTAGGCAGGAATCACCCACAAAGAACCCCACAGCCCTTCTAAGGGCTACAAGACATGTTTTTTTTGTCTCTTGGCTTGGCTGGCTGGCACTAGTAGTGCAGCTATCGCCATATATAGCCCCCTTTTTTTTTAATGTTATATCTCAGTGATACAAATCCATTGCACACTGCTGCGTGGAACCATTCTGTGTGTCACAGTTCATCTGTCCACTCACGCCAATCCGTATTTTCTGTCCAGGTGACACTTTCTGTATGTCACTTAATACAACCAAGTCTGTTGCTGCCTGTCACGTATATAGCTTGATCCCAAAAATCTCTGTGCGACATTTGTCTGGGTCGCAGTCTAAATAGCCACCGTCAGTAGGGTGTCAGTTAGCTCTACGATAGATTCTGCACGTCACGTTCCAAAAAAAACAAAACTACAAAAAAAAATATAAAAAAAAAATAGTTTTTTTGTTGTTTTAGCTCAGTGATACAAATCTATTTCACACAGCAGTGTGGAACCATTCTGTGTGTCACAGTTCAGCTGTCCACTCACTCCAATCCGTATTTTCTGTCCAGGGGACACTTTCTTTACGTCACTTAATTAAACCAGACTGAACAAGTTTGTGGGTTTCAGTACACCAGGCCCATTTATTTTTTATTTTTTATATAATACACTTATATACAGAAAATGTTGAACCCCAGGGCTAAGGGTCGAGGACGAGGGCGTGGGTATTCAATTACTGCAGGGGGCAGGGGCCTTGGTCCTGGGCAGGGTGAGACAGTACCTGCTGATGAGGGAGCAGGGGAACGCCGCAGAGCTACACTCCCTAGCTTCATGTCTCAACTTATAGGGACACGTGGTAGAGGACTGTTGAAACCACAACACTGCGAACAGCTGATGTCGTGGATTGCGGACAATGCTCAAGTAATTTGTCCACCAGTCAGTCTTCCACGCAGTCCACCCACGTTACCCAAGGGAGCACTCCTCTGGCTCCTCCACCTCAACCTCCTTCCCCCCAGTCTGCCCCCTCCCAGGAAAATTTGGAATGCGATCCGGCATACTCTCAGGAACTGTTTTCTGGACCCTTCCCAGAGTCACAAACCACTTCTCAGGTTGCTGCTGACCTCATTCCCGATGCCCAAGTTTTCCAACTGTCGCAGTCTGTGGGTGAAGATGATGATGATGACAATGTTGAGTTAGTGGAAGAAGTTTGTAAAGAGGTGTCGGACGATGAGGAGACACGGTTGTCAGACAGTGGTGAAGTTGTTGTCAGGGCAGGAAGTCCAAGGGGGGGAGCAGACTGAGGAATCGGAGGATGACGAGGTGACTGACCCAAGCTGGGTTGATATGCCGAGTGAAGACAGTGCTTCTGAGGCGGAGGCGAGTGCTGCACCAGAACAGGTTGTAAGAGGCAGTGGTGTGGCCAGAGGGAGAAGCAGGGCCAGAGCTGGTGCATCAGCAGCAACTGTTTCACGTAGTGAAGCTCCCGTGGCGAGGCCTAGATGTTCGCAAGTCTGGAGGTTCTTTAAAGAAAGTGAGGATGACCGACGGACTGTGGTGTGCAACCTGTGCCACACCAGGATCAGCAGGGGTGCCACCACTACTAGCCTAACCACCACCAGCATGCGCAGGCATATGAGTGCTAAACACCCCACTCAATGGAACCAAGGCCGTTCACCACCTCCTGCGGGTCACACCACTGCTTCTTCCCCTGTGTCACTCGCTGCCTCTGCTAGTCAACCCCCTGCGTCACTCGCTGCCTCTGCTAGTCAACCCCCTGCTCAGGACCCCGGCGCGAGCGCCTCCCGCCGGAAAACCACACCTTTGCATACACGATCCTCCACAGTGTCCACCAACGTGTCCCAGCGCAGCGTTCAGCTGTCTTTACAGCAGACGCTGGAGCACAAGAGGAAATACAGTTCCACCCACCCACATGCCCAAGCCCTCAACGTCCACATCTCCAAATTGCTTAGCCTGGAGATGCTGCCCTATAGGCTGGTAGAGACCGAGGCCTTTCGCAATCTCATGGCGGTGGCTGCCCCTCGGTATTCGGTCCCCAGCCGCCACTATTCTTCCCGATGTGCCGTCCCAGCCCTACACCAGCACAGAACATCATCCGTGCCCTGACCAACGCTGTTTCTGAGAAGGTCCACCTAACCACGGACACGTGGAAAAGTGCTGCCAGGCAGGGACACTATATCTCACTGACGGCACATTGGGTTAACTTGGTGGAGGCTGGGACCGAGAATGACCCTAGGGCCGCTCATGTACTGCCCACACCGAGGGGGCCTACCTCGGTCACGGTCTCTCAGACGTACTATGCCTCCTCCTCCGACCCCTCCTCCTCCTCCACCGAATTACCATCCGTGGGCATGGCGCCTTCAGTCGGTAGCTCTAGGCGCAGCAGCAGTGCCGTGGGTAAGCGCCAGCAGGCGGTGCTCAAACTGCTGAGCTTAGGTGACAAAAGGCACACCGCCCAAGAGCTGTTACAGGGCATCACGGTGCAGACCGATCTGTGGCTGGCACCGCTGAACCTCAAGCCAGGCATGGTTGTGTGTGACAACGGGCGTAACCTGGTGGCGGCTCTGCAACTCGGCAGACTGACACATTTGCCATGCCTGGCCCACGTCTTCAATCTAATAGTTCAGCGGTTCCTCAAGACATACCCCAATCTGTCTGATTTGCTCACCAAGGTGCGCCGCATCTGTGCGCATTTCCGCAAGTCGACCACAGATGCTGCCACTCTCAGGGCAGCGCAGCGCCGTCTACAACTGCCCGCTCACCGACTGTTGTGCGACATGCCCACGAGATGGAATTGGACATTAAACATGTTATCCAGAGTTTACCAGCAGCGCAGAGCGATTGTAGACTGCCAGATGTCAACTTCCACCAGAACTGGTAGTCAGGTCAGTCAGATTCCTCAAGTCTACAATGAGGAGTGGACGTGGATGTCTGATATCTGCCAGGTGTTGAGCAACTTTGAGGAGTCAACACAGATGGTCAGCGGCGATGCCGCCATTATCAGCCTCACCATCCCGCTGCTTTGCCTGTTGAAAAACTCACTGCTCAGCATCAAGTCGGATGCTTTGCGCTTGTCACAAGAGACAGTGGAGGAAGATACGTCGCTTGATAGCCAGAGCACCCTCCCGTCTTCTTCTCAGAGCGTATCGGAGGAGGGGGATGAGGATGAGAAGGAAGAGGAGGAGAATGTCGGCGAGACAGTAGAGGGTACCAGTGCTCAGCCCTTAACTCTTGAGCATGTATGGGCTGAAGAGGAGGACTTGGAGGAGGAGGAGGAGGAGGAAATGGAGAGTCAGGCCAGTGAGGAGAGGGAATTCTTACGTGTTGGGACTCTGGCGCACATGGCAGACTTCATGTTAGGCTGCCTATCCCGTGACCTTGAAGCATTTTTTCAAACACTGATTACTGGGTGTTCACTCTCCTGGACCCACGGTACAAGCAGAACCTTTCCACTCTCATCCCTGCAGAGGAAAGGAGTATGAGAGTGAACAGATATCAACAGGCCCTGGTGCACAAGCTGAAGCAATCCTTTCCATCTGACGCCGTTAGCGGCAGAGGGCATGGTTCTGTGGGCCAAGTAGCGGGGGAGAGGAGCCGAGCAGGCAGCGTGTCCAGCACTGGCAGGGGAACGGACTCCAAGGTCTTTGCCAGTTTTATGTCACCCCAGCAAGACACTGTCACCTGCCCCCAGTCTAGGCAGAGTAGGGGGGAGCTGTACAGAAAGATGGTGAGGGAGTACCTAGCTGACCATACCAACGTCCGTAGCGATCACTCTGCTCCATACAACTACTGGGTTTCAAAGCTGGACACGTGGCCTGAACTTGCGCTGTACGCCTTGGAGGTGCTGGCCTGCCCTGCCGCTAGCGTGCTGTCAGAGCGGGTATTCAGTGCAGCTGGTGGCGTCATCACCGATAAGCGTACACGCCTGTCAACTGACAGCGCTGACAGGCTGATGCTTATTAAAATGAACAAAGCCTGGATTTCACCGGAATTCAAATCTCCTCTGGGGGAGAGCAGCTAAAGATTAACATTACTTATGTATCCGATTCCTCTTCTCTACTCCTCCATGTCGTCTTTGCCTAACGCTGACCAAAAAAACGCCATTTTTTAGAGGTCCAACTGGCACTCTTTTACCACAATTTTTCCAGAGGTCCACCTACAGGCCTTCTCTCCAAACAATTTTTCCGGAGGTCCACCTACAGGCCCTCTCTCCAAACAATTTTTCCGGAGGTCCACCTACAGGCCCTCTCTCCAAACAATTTTTCCGGAGGTCCACCTACAGGCCCTCTCTCCAAACAATTTACGTCTTTTTCCTATCTTTATCTCTCTCTCTCCAAACTATTTTTCCGGATAGCTGCCATATACGGTAATAAACTGAGAAGAATACAGAGAACACATGCCACACTTGATCAAGCTCATAATTTACGACTGTACCGGTTGATGCTAAATTTTTAAGTTGGGGTCCTGCGTCGTCATTCACTGAATTTCACGGATCTCCTCAACGTCTCCTCAAAGAACCGAAAGACCTTTGTGGAGAGAGCGGCACAGCTCGCCATCAAAGTGACGAACCCCAACGCCAGACTGCGCAGCGAAGAGAACGAATAAATATCTCTGTGGTTATTTGTGCTAAATAAAAGTTAAATAAACACAAAAAAAAAATAAAAAAATAATTGATCTGTTCCTGTGCCTGATCCACCCAAGTTGAATGTGTCCCATCATGAGAAAGTCCCCCCAAGGAGTCCCCACTGTAACTTGCTTCCCATACAACTACCTCACCCCCCCGACACCTGTGTCTCGCCATTGTCCACCACCTCCTCAGACAACACTGGTAAATCCCCACTGTCAGCACACAGACTGCAAAAGGTCTTGCGAATTGGGGCAGAGAATGTTCTGGGGTAGCACATCAGAGAAGGGGTGACTATGGGGTTCCAGGGAGTACGTGACCACATGCAATCTCCATCTAAAAAGTCATACTGAGGCTCACCACCATGCTTTACACTGCAATCTTATTGAAAGACAGACAATCAGGGGTTCACCGCCAGGTTGTCAGGCAGCATTTTTAAGTGGGTCACCATTACCGTGTCCCTGAAAATTGGCGATGATGGACCTTCATTGCACCTAGTTGGGTGCTTCCCTAACATGTGATGGGCATGTGCCTCGCCTTTCTTGGTCTGGGTGAGCACAATTGCCATGAGGGTAACCACCAGGCTGATGCCTGAGAATTTGGGGTAATGGTGGGATTAGGCAGCCTCAGAGGCATCCATGCATGCTGCCCCTGCTGTTTCCTGTCCATTTCTGTGGTGTTTCCATCATTTTCTGAGGTTTCCAGGTTTTCACCCAGCCTTCCCTAGGCAGAGCCTTGGTCCCCTGCAAAAAATGCTCGAGTCTACCATTGACTTCAATGGGGTTCGTTATTCGAAACGAGCACCCGAGCATCGGGAAAAGTTCGACTCGAATAATGAGCACCCGAGCATTTTAGTGCTCGCTCATCTCTAATTATTACTCAAAAAACACAAAAGCATACATCCATTGGGTTGGGCGCTGCACTCGGTTAGGACATCAAACTGGTGTAACAAAGATATATATATATATATATATATATATATATTTATTTATTTATATATGTGTCGCCAACAGCCATAGGCCCAGATTCAATAGGTTTGACACCAGAGTAGTTGCGTCAATTTGTAAAGCGAGTGCCAGTGAGGTGTCCATTTCATGAAAATTGGACACGTATTTTTGGATAATGGAACTGGTGTAAAGCCTTCTTGAATCTGTGCCTTTTTTAAATGTCCTTTCTTCACCTCATGGATTCTGTGGGTGAGGTTAGCTGTCTATTTAACCGTATCCGTATCCTACTAGACTAGCTGTAATGTTAGAGGGTTTTTTTTTAACGTTGACTGTCCTGTGCTGAACTTTACATCAACATTTTGTCATGTATAAAAACTGATTTTTACTAGCGTGCATATTCTTAGCTTCCAACTTCAGTTCTCTGTACTAGGCCCTTCTGGGTCCAAAAGAATACTGCTCCTACTAATGCCCCCACCGTCAATTGTCTATTTGGAAACATACTGGGTGCAATAAAGAGCTGCTGAAGCTGCCTCCTCAACTTGTCTCTTCTCAACAATACTGGCCTGGGTGCAATCAAGTGCTGCCTCTTCCTCCTCCGTCAATTGTCTGTTCTCAACCATACTGGCCTGGGTGCTATCAGGTGCTGCTGCCTCCTCCTCCGTCAATTGTCTGTTCTCAACTATACTGGCCTGGGTGCTATCAAGTGCTGCCACCTCCTCCTCCGTCAATTGTCTCTTCTCAACCATACTGGCCTGGGTACAATCAAGTGCTGCTGCCTCCTCCTCCTCCGTCAATTGTCTGTTCTCAACCATACTGGGTCCAATACAGTACTATTACTGCTGCTGGTTCCACTTTAAAATGTCTGTTTTCCACCCTACTGGGTCCAAGGCAATGCTGCCGGTGTTGCCAACTTGCACTTTGTGTCCTATGTCCCGTGTAATCACTTACAACTTGGCTAATGTGTAACTGTTCTGGGGTGCACAAGGTTTAATTAAATGGTACGCCTGTCTGTCTTCTGACCTGTGATGTCACTGAGACCGCATCGACTTCAACGCATTCTATTCTTGGGCTGGTGCCACGATCTACCGTGTGTTTTTGGTGCTCTGGCATGACATGGACTGCTCCAGCGGACATCTTCAATGCTGTCAAATGTTGTCGACCTGGCTGAGGTTTCACTATTTTTGCACTTTGATTTTTTCCACTTTTTTCATTGTAATAGCAACTGCAACTAAACGAAACTATACCCTATCAGACTCCCACTATTGTAGCTGCAATTATTCAGCCGTTATAGCAAGGTTCGTTTTAGGTGCGGTTCGTACGAATCCGAACTTCACGAAAGTTCGCCGAATCGAACCGAACTTTTCAAAAGATTGCTCATCCCTAGTTAAAATTTATAGTAGTAGTAAATTAGGTAGGCACACTCACATTCGGGATTAAAACAACTAGTGATTTCTTTTATTATCATAAAATAAACTAAAATAAATGGATATGTCCTAAGAATAAAAAATAAAAATAGAAATAAATGTTGACGTTAAGACAATTGTCAAAGGAGTGCTTGTAAAAACAACAGAAAATATAGTGCACTGTACATTAGCAGCAATCGTTCTAGCAGCAAAAAAATCTTTCAGCAGCTTGTATAATCGGACAGTACTTTATCAACTAATGTATTGTAGATTCTCCTTGATAATAGGTAATTGGCAAGTATGTTAATACAGGGTGTTATCCACTGTATATATTGCAAATTCTCCTTACTAGTAGATAATTGGAGGCAAGTATGATAATATAGGATAATATCCCCTGTGGGGTCTTATAATATAACTGTTAGTGCTATTATCACTTTCAGGGATCAGTCCATAAGTGTATAATAGGCACTATATTTTATATCTATTGGTAGACAAGTCCTAATTAATATTAACGTGGCCACCAGTGGTTATGCAGTGTATATTCTATCATATAATGGGAAATAGATGTCCAGTTTAGACTGGGTACGTTACCCTTCCTTCCTTGTTCCGTGCGAAGGTTCGCTGTGTTCCTTGGTTACGCGCGCCTGCAGTGTGCGCCTTTTTGTTCGCGTCCCACGTGGATGCTGCTACTGTGTGAATAGAGCAGGGTGCTCCGTACCTCCTTTCTTACGCTGCTCAGCTGTTTCGCTATTTGTACGTTGAGTATACGCTCTGTATTTTTGCGGTTGTTCTTTGGACTCTGTGTCAATTCTTATTTGGATATTCCTTACAATCTTCCTTCTTAACACAGGTCTCTCCAAAAGTCAGCCTTTAACACTGCTATCTGTCCCAAACGCGTTTCGGGACGTTTCAAACCCCTTCCTCAATAAATATAACTCAGAGAACCCCTTTAAGGTTGACACGCTGCTGCCAAGCAGAACGTCCAAAAAAAAAAAAATTACTGGTGACACGCTGCTGCCCATCAAACTGTCCCAAATTTACGTGTGACACGCTGCTGCCCATTAAACTGTCCCAAATTTAAGGTTGACACGCTGCTGCCCATTAAACTGTCCCAAATTTAAGGTTGACACGCTGCTGCCCATCAAACTGTCCCAAATTTAAGGGTGACCCGCTGCTGCCCATTAAACTGTCTCAAATTTAAGGGTGACACACTGCTGCCCATCAAACTGTCCCAAAATTAAGGTTGACACGCTGCTGCCAAGCAGAACGTCCAAATAATTTACGAGTGACACGCTACTGCCCATCAAACTATCCCAAATTTAGGGTTGATACGCTGCTTCCAAGCAGAACGTCCAAAAAATTTACGGGTGACACGCTGCTGCCAAGCAGAACGTCCAAAAAATTTACGGGTGACACGCTGCTGCCAAGCAGAACGTCCAAAAAATTTGCTGCTCAACATGTCTAAGGTGGAATTCCATCGCGTGCTCAGCTCGCACAGCAGTCGGTGAGCCGGCAACCGCAAGCACTGCTGCAGCGTTGCCAGGCCGGCTGAAGCTGTCGGTGACTTGCAGAAATGGGCGACGCACCTTGCCAGTAACTGCGTTGGTCAGGGCACGGGTTATATTTCTGGACACATGCTGGTGTAAGGCAGGAACGGCACATCGGGAAAAATAGTGGCGGCTGGGGACTGCGTAACGAGGGACAGCCGCCGCTATCAGGCTGCGAAAGTCCTCGGTGTCGTCAGCACTTTCCTCAAAAAACCGCCAGACTGCGGAACACCTAACCCTTGACAAGGGAGCTTGCCGCATGGGGTGCTCCGGGGAACAGTTGCGGGCCTGGTTGGCTTGGCCTGCCTTCTCCCTTTTGCCACCCCACTTCCTCTTCCAGCCTGTTGCGGTGCTGTGGATCTCTTCCCCTCTGTACTGCTGTCCTCGCTCGGCTTGCCACCTTCCCAGGTTGGGTCAGCTATTTCATCGTTCACCACCTCCTCTTCCACTTCCTCACTCTGGTCCTCCTCCTGACATGGTGAACTAACAAGAACCTGAATTAAAGAGGACCTTTCACCACTCCTGACATGCCTGTTTTAATAGCTTAATGCATTCCCCATGTAATAACAATTCTGGAACATCTATTCATATGTCTGTATGTTGTACCATTCCTTTATTATTTGCACTGGAAGTTATGAATGAATTGCTATTTGTCTTCAGTAAGGGAACAGAGGGGAGGTAACAAGTTTGGGGTGTGTATCTGCACAGTCTGAACATGACAGCACTGATTGGCTAGAGTCAGTCTGTGCAGATACACACCCCCAACTGGTCACCTCCCCTCTGTTCCTTTACTAAAGGCAAATAGCAATTCACTCATAACTTCTAGTGCAAATAATAAAGGAATGGCAGAACATAGAGCCATAAGAATAGATGCTCCAGAATTGTTATTACATGGGAATGCATGAAGCTATTAAAACAGGCATGTCAGGAGTGGTGAAAAGTCCTTTTTAACTGTGTCTCATCCTCATCCACAACCTCTTGAGACACTAATTGCCCTTGACTTATTGGCAACTGTGTCTCATCATCATCATCCACGTCGGGAGAAAATACTTGTCGTTCCCCACTGTCATCGTCTTCAGACTGTGTTTGCTCAATAGGTTGGGAATCAGGGCACAATATCTCCTCATGTCCCACTTCAAGCGGCCTTGGCGAGAGGCCCAGGCCGAGGGACAGTGATGAGAAAAGCTCCTCGGAATATCCCAATGTGGGATCTTTTCTTTGCCCAGACTCTTCATGGTGGGAGGAAGGAGGATCAGGGTGAGGATGCAGTTGCCCAGACTCTTGGCTACTGAGACTGGACTTTGTGGAAGAGAGGGTGGTGCTGAACCGACTGGAAGCATTATCAGCTGAAATCCAACCGACTACCTGCTCGCACTGGTGTGGTGACAAGAGTTGTGTCTTGTGCCACCCTGCAAACTGTGACATGAAAGTAGGAGTTTTGGATGACTTTGTTTCTTGGGCTCTGCCAGCAGGCACAGTTTCACCGCGCCCTGAGCCTTCACCTCTGCGTTCACCATCAGCAGCATGCCCACTTCCCCGTCCCTTAGTGCTCGCCTTGTGCATATTGTATAGCAGGGGTGCACAACCTGCGGCCGGGGGGCCACATGCGGCCCTCGATACCATTCTTTGCGGCCCCCAACCATCTGGTGACAGACATGTATGTCTATATCTTGTGGCTGCTCACATGTATCTTTTATGTATTCTCCCATTAGATGGGAGTCCTGGAAGTGTAACTAGACATCTATGATATATACTGTATGTTCAATATGCCATAAATACAATATTTCAGTTGGTAATACCCCTTTAAGTTTTATTTGCGGCCCTTCGAATTGGTTCAGGCTGACAATGCGGCCCC